>CAIGRT010042208.1:0-10613 GCA_903798405.1 Fraxinus platypoda | reverse complement strand
TGTAATGTGTTTGGAGGGTTCTGAAGTCTTTGAGGGGCCTTGCTGTTGGGTGATCAATATTGTGCTTGCATCCAGGTGCACAACAATAGCATGGAAGCCTTAGCATTCCAGTTGGTTGAGTTCCCCTTAGAGATTCGAGCCCTTTTCTGTACAGTGATCCATGCCCCCACATATGCATCTGGAAAACATATTTCACATTAATATCACAAACTAATTAGAAAATTTAAAAGGAATATTTAAATTAAAAAGAAAACGTCGAATTTGGAATATGAAAAATGAATCCTTATAAAGATAGAAGATTTTTCTTCATCAATCATGCTCACTTCAATCTAGACATATATTAGGTTATGGACCACAAAAAGTCAACAGGAGATGCCGATTGAGATGAGCAGTACAAGATATAAACAATAAGTAAATTAAGATAAAAATTATGGGAGATGCCCAGCCTCCATTTGGAAAGATTTTATAAGCAGTATAAGTTATAAATAAATATAAAGAAAGAGTGGTTGATAAGTAGATACTACTTGCGAGTTTATTGAAATGTATACTTGAAAATGAAGTTTGGCTATAAATTTCCGAAAAGGAGGCACCAGTTAACTCCGTAGTAACCAATATGCTTGGTCATTATTAGTTTCTAATCTGAGCCTAAATAATAGGTAATATAAAACTGAAATTATGCGTTCAAAAAAAAATAGAAATAAATTAGATTACAAAAAATGTTCACAGACTCATCTATGCATTATTGATTACATTATTGATTAAATTATAACTTTGGTGGCGGCAATTCTTCTATGGTAGCTACCTTAACAGCAGTTGGAGGAAATTAATAAAAGTTTCATTGTCACCAATTTCTTAGCAAATCAGCCAAGATCTCTTCACCAGATTGGGGAAGGATTAGCAATTATTATGAACAGTTACACTTCCATTTATTCTAGTTGAACCCTAAATTTCAATAAAATTAGTATGTCATCTCTAACAGCTGAAGCTGATAAGCTGTTTCAATAGTCTGTATCTTTAGAAAATTGAAAGCAACTAAAACTTGAGGCTGAGGGTAGTTAAAAAGCTAAAAAATATACCTGCAAGTTGTTGTATCTGTTGAAACTCTTGTAACAAAGATGACACGAAAACTGAGTTGGTCCATTGATAATCTGGGAAGAGGTAGGAATCCAGTATTGGCCCTTGTTCAGGCTGTTTAAGGGTAGCTCTGAAAGTACATTAAAACCATCTTTATCAGTCATTTCTCCAGATGAAGAAAGCCCGGATCCTGATGAATCAGAATTCGAGCTTATCGGAAGCCCTATACGCAAAGATACAGCTTCACTTTCATAATTAGCGATTGTAGAACAGGTTTCTTCATCCTCCATGGCATTGAAGGAGGGTTTATGATCCTCTTTTGTGAGGCTTCGTTTATTGAGAAGAGGAAGAGCTTCTTTTATGGGAGGTGAAGTGGGTATTATGAAGTTGAACCATCCTGTTGAGAGATAATTGTAAGGTTCTGTCATGATTAGAGTTCAGAGATGGAGAAGATTTCTTGACTTGATGCTTTAAGACAATATATTATGTATACACACGGGGAGAGAGAGAAGATTAACCTATGACAGTGAAAGAACTTTTTACAAGTGCATGGAAAGTCAAGAAATGTTATCCCTTTAAAGTTGTGAAAAAAAAAAATTTAATTTGACTGAGTGGAAGTCACAAACAAATCTCTCCCAAGAAATTTTCTGGTCCAGGAAGTCTTTTTTAGATGTGACTTCTCCACAAATACTAATCTATAATTCCAATGTTTGACTACTGCAGATTTTAGAAGTAATTCTTTGTATTTAACCTAAAACCCATGAAGACTTGGCCCCTTTTTTTGACTCATTCTCCACGAGAAAACGTGTTTTGAAATAGTAATTTACGAACAATATGTGGGTTAAAAATAAGGAAAAATTTTGAAATTATGTGTAAAATTATTTTATGAGAGAATATGTGGTTGAAAATAAATTTTTAAAAAATGAATTTTTGAAACATGGTGCACGAACTCGGGCTTAATCATATACTCTTAGTTGTGTGGAACCTGACATATAGTACACTTTTTTCCTCATCTGCGGCAGGCCCCCTGGTGTGTTCCTCCCTTGAAGAAATTTTATAAGTGATACAGAAATACTTTTAGAAATTTTGTACATATATTATTTCGCCATGATATTTTCATCCATATAAAGGATATTAGGGAAGTATCATTTTATAGAAAAAGAGAGATGTGTGAGTACTACAAAGCACTTTGTAATTCTATTCTTGGATATAATGTATTCTTCCGCAGCACTTAGTGTGTACATAAATCTCGTATTGAGAGCGAAGAACCTTAAATCATTGTGTACTTTTCTTGCTGTGATTTATTTCACGTTATTTGTTACATTGTAATACAGATTATTATTTTTAAGTCATATCACATATACCCATATTCTCCCTTTAAAAAGGGAAAGAAAAGAAGGAAATTTGTATGAATAAAAATTTGTATAGTCAAAATCAGCGATGACCTATTTAATTTAATTCTATTCTTTTGCATTATGATTAGTCATGATTATAATCAGGACATACATAAATAAACGCCAAAAGATTGTTTATGAGCCCATTGACATGAAGGTATGATAGAGAGTGAAAAAGACCACTCGATACCTTGGTGACGTCATATATATATATATATAGACATCGTGATTCGACCATTAGCAATAATTAAAGTGAAATCATAAAAATATCATTAGTATGTAAATGAATTAATCTACTTAATTTGCTTGTCTAATTTATAATGTATACACACTTGAAATAATTTCAATTTCATTATAATCTCTGCATAATTTAAAGTTGGAAATAAAATTTGAATTTTGATTATACGTTTCGTAGCATTTACAACTATTATTTACTTATCCACGACTAATTTGATTATACGTTTCGTAGCATTTACAACTATTATTTACTTATCCACGACTTATTTACTTTTTGAAAATTAGATATTTTTCAAATTTAACAAAAATTTCAGAACATTAATTTTAAAACATTATTCTGATTTTATTATATACTCTCATGATTTTCTTTAATTACTTGTGTTGATAATAAAACTTGTAGTGGCTTTGTACCAATTTCCATAAATAAGAGTTCTGCAAAATGAACAATGTGTTCTAGCTGGGAGGTCGCTTACCATTTATTTTCACAAATTAATTATAAAGGCTCTACCCCTTCATGGATGGAAAAAACTTGCATCTATTTATAAATTATCAAACGTCATTTTTAACTATACATCTCAATGGATCCACACGTACTAGCCACTTAATTATCGAGCACTCAGTCAATCTATTTTTAAATTAAACACTTTATAAATTCTTTCCAACTGAGACATAATTATTTTAGTGCAAGCAAGTTGATGACGAATGGTTTTTATTGAATTTTTTTGTCATAATTTTCTTACTCCTATAAACTCAAAACATATTTGTCTCCCCATTTGAAAATCCTAAAAGGAGACCATATAGAATGTCTCCTGTCTTTTTATTCCTTAATCGTTTGCTTTATATATAACCTTTTTTTTCTCTGGTTTTTCCTCGGTAATGATCAAATTATGTACAGTGAGGGAACTTTCAAAATTTTGAGACGATCCTTAATTTCTTAAAATAAACTTGACACAAATCCGTCAATACTATCATTTTTTCTTTATTTTTTTAGTTATTGTTGCATGTCTAGTTGTGATGAATTAGTGAAGAAAATCAGTTAATATTAAAATAGGCCACAAGATAAATTTTCTTTTCGATTAAAATATAAGACATCCATCCATGAAGGGTCAAATCGTGGCTGGTTTAGAAAAAAAGGCTGACTTCAACAATAAGTGAGCTAATTTCTCATATTGACAAACAAATGATTATTTATTTTAAAATTTACTTTTTAAGTAAATAATATTTGGAATTTTTTGTATCTAGCCAGTCTACTATATATATATATATAGATCAAAATGAAATTTTCTCCTGCCAAAAAAAAAAAGGTGCAAATATGTCCATTCAGTCACAAAATGGTTTGTGCTATTTTATTAAAACGTCCATTCAAGCAAAGTCGACAAAATTCTCACCGATTTAGAATCATCATCTACATTTAGAATGTCTAGTTGGTTTGAAATTCATGCAAAAAAGATGGAGAATTTTGTAACACTTTTGAAGAGAAATAGGTATATATTTAAAACAATTGACAAAAAGTTTCAAGAAATAAGTAAGTGACAAAAACATGTTTAAAAAATAAAAAGTGATTAACATAACACACACACACACTCTCTAAAGGTGACATTCCCACCTAATTTCTTCTCTCTCTCTCTCTCTCTCTCTCTCTATATATATATTTCAAGAAGGACGAGTCGGCAGATTGTGATGATTAGAACTCACTGTTCATAGACCAACATGATGTCATCCAAAATTCATATGCATTTGCTGCTTTGCATCCAGCAAACTGCATGAAAGTGATGCATGCAATGACGGACAATAATAACCACAACTATCAGTCTGGGTACATGCATTAGAATACATCAATCCCTGCACCAACCATCACATTATTAATTAATTTTTCTGTTCTCTGATGTATACATATATGCATGCCCCTACCTTGAATTGAGGATCATCACAGCCTTTTTCCATACTTCAAAAAAAAAAGGGAAATTGGATATTGTTTTGGTCGCTAGGATTAGGTATCGGGATTTTAATATCTGGAATCATCTATTACATTTTGAGTATTTTGTAATTGGAACAATTTTGTTCCCTGTAATTATTGAAATCGATGATATTACAATTATCTTTCTAGTACCTAGTTGGAGTATAAGAAAAAATAAAATGTGCTATCAAATACATAATTCATTACTTTCATAACTTGCAGCGAATATGCTACCAAATAATATTCAACATCTAGCACGATATCATCTAATATCTAGCAAAATATTCCATCAAATAACATTCAATATTTAAAGAGCATAAAGACCAAATTATATACCCAAAGAAAAAACAAGAAAAAAGTATTAGATTATACAAATGCAAAAAAATCAAATAAACTTTGAGCACTGAACTTATCGTTGTTTTAACTTGATCACATCTTAACAATCAAATTTCTTCCCTTTTTGGTAACGTGGTGGTGGGTCTTGTAGCGCCATCGTAGGGGTGAATCTCTCTTATTTCGGTTGTGGCTCTGACGTCTCAAAAAGGGTTTGTGGGATGGGCAAACATGTAAATGGGCGAATATAAATGACTATGAATGATATTGATATTCAAATGTATGAATTTAATTGATTATGATACTTACTATTTGAGTCTTGCAAACTTGCTACTTGTTGGATCAGATCATTAGGTCAGGGTAAATAAATTGTAAAAAGTAAAATAACTTAAGAAAATGACAAATTTAGTTCTAGAGTTGGGTAACCACAATTCTGATTGTAGAACCAAGAACTGTTTGGGACCCGATGGATTCTTGTTTCTTATTCCTATTTTTTTAGAAACTGGACAGGAATCTCGAATTCCGATTCAAAAGGTTCAAAGTTTTCAAATGGTCATGCGTGACCTTTCGCATTCTGCACTGGGATTTTGCCCTTTGGGGCATATGCTTTCATGTGGCCACGAGAAAAGTGGTGATGCCTTGCCCATGGAGCCGTTAGGCTATTTTATCATCTGGAATTTTAGCTGTTCTTGTGATTATTCATTTTCTCTTGTCAATTAATCATTAAAAGGCTTGATTAATCCTCAAAACTGTTTATGGGTGATTCCCTTAAGAAATCTAAATCTGACAAATATCGTTTTAGGAAAAAGATTCTTCGTATTCAAGTCTTGTTTTTTTGGGTGATTTCTTCTTCTTTTGGGTGTGCTTTCTTCTTGTATCCCTCTTTGTTTCCAACACATGCTAGAGAAGCAAGGTACATCAATCAAGTGTTTGTACTAAGAGAGTGCTACTTAGCTTTAAGTTGGCTTGCACATCTATGCAATTGCTTGGGTGACAACTTGTTCTGCGCGACGAAGAGCTAAGCAGACCTTCGACTGTGTTGACTGTTAGATGACCAATAAATATTCAATTGACTTTTCACCTTACCTCGTCAATTAAGTGTATTTCATTTTTCGACGTGACAGTCTATTTTAACAACTGTTAAGGGAATGCAGGGTGATCATCGCTAATTGGGCATCACAGAGAGAAATCAATTTATTGGATGCAATTTTAGATATCAATGTGACACAGCCTTATGAGCTAGAACAAACTCAACAGTTCGTATATTAACCTCCCATAGTTTTTATTCCTCTTTACGAATAGAAAAGTTGCCTAAAATCAGGGGCGGACGCAAACAATTAAAGTTAGGGGGCACAATCGAACTTGCAAAAAAGTTGGGAGAAATTTTACAATCGAAAATTTACATCCAAAAAAATTATACCCCATGTAATTTTGCATCCGAAAATTTACATGGAATATGACTTTTTCGGATTCGAAATTTTCTGATATCATATCTCATATAAATTTCCTAATAAAATAATGCAAATTACATTGAGAAATTTGTATCACAAAAATAATAAATTTTAATGAAATAATTAATTTTTTAAAAAAAAAAGGGAGTTAGACGCCTCTTTTTAAGACGTACGTTTGACGCATCTTTAACTATTTTCGATATCTGTTTGAACTATTTGATATGCCTATAATGTAGTCCTCGAAACGAGCTTTGAGATGATATAAGCGATTTATAGATTCGACTACCGTACAATCGTCGGAGAATTTTTAANGGGAGTTAGACGCCTCTTTTTAAGACGTACGTTTGACGCATCTTTAACTATTTTCGATATCTGTTTGAACTATTTGATATGCCTATAATGTAGTCCTCGAAACGAGCTTTGAGATGATATAAGCGATTTGTAGATTCGACTACCGTACAATCGTCGGAGAATTTTTAAAGTTAGCATATTATTGAAATTCTCAAAATACTAATTTTAAATCGCCTACTTTGACAAGTCGTAACATTTGTTACGATTGGTCGTTTCGCACGCCTTTAACGACATAAAAAAACTAGACTATGAGCACTGTGAAATGGTACTAAGAATGCAATATTTCGAATTCGTTTCACATCATATAATGATTTCGAAAATTGAAAAAAAAAAAAAGTTGGAGGGTCACGTGACCCCGGCCCACCCTGGGTCCGCCAGTGCCTAAAATGCCTGACACCATGTAGGAACCATGAGAATAGTGTACAGCAAATGGGTTTCTCTGAACAGAAGAAGCCAATTGACACCATTTTCTGGACATTTAGTCTCAATAATCAATGAGACAAAGAACAACTCTTTTCTAGCATTATCACTTAGTGTGGCCAAAAATAAATCTCTCAATAAGCACGAATAAAAAGATGGAAAATGACAGCTTCTTCAAGCTTCGAGGTCATTTGAGCATTTTGTCATAAACCCTGCTGCCTCCACAACTAAAACAAAACAACCAACTGTTGTACTATTATCCTTCAAGGGAAATGGAGAAGACAACAAAGATATAGAGTCAAGAACATCAAAAAACTTGGCAGAAAGGCTCAAATACGAGATCGTTGTCCTCAAACGATATTTGCCCTTCTAGGATTAAATTGGTGCTTAAAGGGACTCTTGGTAAATGGTTTGTAGGATGGATCAAGCCTTGAAGAAGAAAACAGTTAAGCACTAGTGTTTTATTTGCGAAACTCAATGAACACAAAGGGGGTTTGAGTATGTATGAGAGTTTGATAATCTCTCTATGAATGGAATGATTTGTTGTTTTCAATTATTTCTAATTGTATCTAGAAATGAAAACTATTTCTAATTGTATCTATAAATGAAAACTATCTCCTATATATAGTTTTCAATCAATACACCACGAAAATGGTCCAATTGGTTCATGAAAAGTCTCAACTTTTCATGAAAAGCCACTAAAAACAAACTAGAAAACCAACCCTCAATGGCTAAATTTTTGTACCATGCGGTTGCATGATTATAGTAATTTTGGCCTTGGGTAAAATCAAGAGCCCCATGCGGTCGCAAGGCCATTTTGCCCATGCGACCACATGGGCAAAGCAAAAACAATTCCAAAGCTTTCTCATTCATTCCAATATTTGGCCAATTAAAAGGCCCACTTGGTTTGAACAATAATAATAACAATCCCTCACTTGTTCAAAATCAATAACTATCACATATTCAAAATAGCAACACTTATGCATAATAATTAGATATCTTTCGATTTGAATATAATTTTAGTGTACTTCTCACAATGTATCATCGAAATTAAAGTTTGCAAGATAGCTTTAAACTAGTTGTTCCTTGTGATAATATCGGTGAAAATACACACACAAATGCCATATGTTCATAAGTTCCTCAAACTCGCTTAGTGCTAATATGATTTTGCGCTCATCCTATTCGTTGAACTTTTAAGAGAGAAACTCTAACTCTCTGTTGATGTGACACCACCTCCAGTATCTTTATTACTTTTAGAGATACTTGTACTTAGTACTGAATTTCATTAAGAGCTTAAAGCTCAACCCTATTTGAAGTAACAATCAACATTATATAATTATGATGGGGTTATTAATGCGGAATTTATAATGCTGAAACTATCTACATATCAAATAACTTGTTGTCACCCTTTGAACTCGTGGATTACTGTTTTAGTAATAACAAGTAGGGTTGCCATCATTTGTGGGTCTTTTTTGTTTAAGAGTTTCAACCCTATCATACTCAAAATAAATATTACTAAATTTATATTAAGAGATTTAGTTAAATGATCTGTTAGGTTCTCAATCGACTCAACGTAATTTAGATAAATTATTCCACTTTTGATTAATTTCTTTACGTAGTCATATCTTAGACTCATATGTCTAGACTTTCCATTGTATACCTTATTGTATGCCTTTGCTAATGTGGCTTGACTATCACACATAATTTGACCATTCTTTCGTAGGAATAACCTTTTTCAATAAATTTTCCATTTCGGGATAGTACAGATTTTTTGGACTCATAAACACTATTGATACCCAATTTTCCTCAAAGATCTTCACTCACTAAGTTCCTATTCATTTCACGAACATGTAGTACATTTGTTAAAGTAATAATTTTTTCGATCTTTCCCTACCACTTTGGAGCGGCCTTCATTACTCATTTGTATCTTTTTCTCTCCATTTGATTCATGATAAGTCTTGAAAAGTGACTTATCATGTATTATACCACCAACTGGGGACTTTTCTTTTGATAGCATTAAATTCACTCACGGTAGCCACAATGCTATTTTCATCAATGGAGTTAACTTTTGTCTTTTTTTTTTCAATGTTGACATACTTTTGCAAAATATTCGGGTTTTTTCACTTACAAAACAATCTCCCTTAGTCTTGTTCTTAAACTTGTTGAAGTTTTTAGAATGTTTCCTCTTGTTTGATTTGTTGGACGACTCAGTCTTTTCAATAACATTAGCTTTAGATGTGCCTTCATAAGAGTTTTCACTCAGGGGTGGACCGAGGGGTGGCCTAGGGGGTCATGTGACCCCCTAGATTTTGAAGGTTTTTTTTTAAATATGAAAAGAAAAAAATATGAAACCCTGCCTCATTTCTCTTCTCCAGATCTCCTCTCTCCCATTCCGACTCTTCGGCACGCTGCGACACCACCAGTCCGCCACAAATTGAGCTTAATTCCTCATTTCTCCTCTCTTCTCTCCCATCTCTCTCAGTCCCATACTCCTACAGCAGTGAGTCGGTGACGGTAGTCTCCACTTTCCCACACCACACACGTTCCGAGCTTCACCCATTCCAACTTCCAAGCTCAGCGGCTCCGCCCGTTTTCTCTCGATCTCCCACTGCTGACGACACTCTCCTGGTTGTTGCCCTGCTCCTGTAATGAGGTGAGTTCCGGTTTTCCTCTCAAAATGAAAGTAATGGATTTAGGGATTGTGTTTTCTGATTTAGGGATTTAGGGATTTTTGAAAATTGATAGAGATTTCTAATTAGGGCTTTTAGGAATTTAAGGATTTTTATGAGACTTCATTTATTAAGAAGGCAATTGTAAAGTTGTGATTGAGAACTTGAGACTGTTCTGGGCAATTGTGAATCTGTGATTGAGAACCTTACATGAGACCATTTATTGAGAAGGCAATTGTGAACTTGCTAATTAATTGATTTAGGAAGATTGAAACTTTCTTGTCTAATGTGATTGATTTTTTTATTTGTATAAGTTATGGACAAATACTTTAAACGTAAATCCATACTTTCTTGTGATGAGCAAAATACCGATGAAGGAATGTTCGAGATAATGTTGATTTTTTTATTTGTATCAGTTATATGATTTCTTGTGATGAGCAAAATAATGTTGATGTTGATGTTAATGTTAATGTTGATGTTGGAGAAGTTGGGGATGTCGGAGTTGTCGGGGATGTTGACGTTACAAATCTTCTTGTCTTTCCTGGATTGAGAGTTCCAATACAGAATTATGAGGTTAATGATCGAGACGTGATTCGAAGAGCATATATGAAAAGGGGTCCATGCCAGCCTCGCAATCATGCGTTTCCACCCACAAGAATGGATAACAAAGATAGGCAATTTTGTGTTTCGTGGTATGATGAACATCTTACCTGGTTGGAATATAGTG
>CAIGRT010042202.1:0-15302 GCA_903798405.1 Fraxinus platypoda | reverse complement strand
ACAACACGAAGTACCTATGTTCGCTACGACTAATAAGGGCGGAGAGATGTTAACCTTTCGCTATTAGTAAGTACTCCCCTAGTTTTGACATAATGAGCTTTCTTTACGTTGAATTAACCCAGCGGGTTCACCTAGATGCCTAGTAAAGAACGAGCTGGTTGGAAAAACATTCAATCCATAGGTTAAGGCAATCATTTTTATCAATACACACATACCTCCAATCTTGTTTTCTTAAAGTTTGCAGAACAATAAGCTTGAGAAGCTGTTCGTAAAAATGTCTTGGATGTCCTCAAGATGCTTCATATCAATATTTCTTTCATAAATACAATTTTACAGATTCATAATTATTCAAAGTTTGGAAAGAGATGTTGACGAAGAAGAGAAAGTTCTCAGAATACAAAACAATAGCATAGTCTGAGTACTACAGTGCAATCTTACAATACAAGATCCCAGCTAAGTTAAAAGACATAAGGAGTTTGACTTTACCTTACTTCGTAGAGAATTCTTAAAATATTAATGGTTTAATAGATTCTGGAGCAAGTATTAATTTATTGTTGCTGTCTATTTACATAAAATTAGGTTTATGGAATCCAAAGGAAACTCTAGTAACAGTACAACTGATTGACATATCAATCAAACATCCCTATGGAAGGGTTGAGGATATGCTAATCAAAGCTGAAAATTTCATATTTCTAGCTGATTTCATCATTTTTTATGTAGGAGAAAATCAAGACATGTAGATATTATTGGGAAGATCATTCTTAGAAACATGGCATACATTAATGAATTTTGAAAATGGTGAGATAATCTTGAAGATGGAAGACAAATAGCAAAGTTTCTCCATGAATACTTCACCCAAGAAACCTTCCTACCTAGAGGAGTGCAAAAAGAATGATTATGAAGAAAAGGGTGATTATAGAAGTCATTGGTACAAAAAAAGAGTTGGTGGTTTGTTGGAACAATTAAAGATCAAAGTGGTAACTTGAAAGCTTGGAGCGCTAAAGATGAAGCATACAACATCTGCAAGTGCAAATGTTGCAAGGCTAAAAATTCCCTTTTCAATCTACCATAAATAGCTGAGCAACAAAGATAAGCTAATGACTATAAACAAGCGCTTATTGGGAGGCAGCCATATTTTCTTCCATTCTATTTATTATGCTTTATAGATAATAGAGTATGTAGTTTTTATTGCTTCTGTGAGCTAGGTATCTTCATCCTCACACCACCTTATAGGTTGTGATGTGTTTGAACTTAATATGAATTGCTTCATATTATTATGATTAATTTCTCTCTCTTTTCATTTATTTATTTATTTATTTGTAAGAACAGTACAACTGAAAACACACAAATTAACAATGGACAAGGGAAATGAAGCACCCAAGTGGATTATCTAGCTCCGAAAATTTCATTTCATATTAGCCTCCACTATAAGACATACATCCAATGAGTACCCAATTCCCTTCTTTGCCCTTTTATCTCACTTATTCAACGATATTTTGAGACCTTGAAGGCAATATTTGATTTGAGTTTAGGGTAGAAAGAAAACATTGAATTTTTGTTGCTTTCTATAATTGTATGAAATTTATTGTTTCATTATATACAAAAAAATTTAAATTTTTTTTTGTTTGTTTATTTGTGTGGATTAGGTAGCCTTGTCGGCAATAATGTATATATTTTGGAATTATATGTTTGTTTATGAATTATGAATAAATTACTTGCTTAGATTAATTTATGCTTATCCAAGTGGAACTTAATATTATTTGAGCATGTGAATTTATGTATATATTTGAAACTATGTGTTAGTTTATGAATTGTGAATAAATTACATTTTTAGATTAATTTATGCTTATACATGTAGAACTTGATATTATTTGAGCACGTGAATTAAGTTTTCCATTATAAATGAATGAGTTGATTCATGCTTGATAGGTTGAAATAATGTAATTTAGATACAAAATTATTTAAATCATTATATGATACATTCTTAGACCATTTTGAATATAGTTTGGGATAATTGAACTGTTGTATGAAGATAATGATATGAATGAAAATTTCATGTGTGAAAATTTTTGTGTGGATTATCTTAGCTCAATAAGATGAAAATCAGATGAGAATCCTAATTTAGGGGTCGATTCTTAGGAATGAGTGTTTAACGAGAGGCATTGTACTAATCATTGCATAAAAGGGGAAAAAATACCAAAGTTCATGAGTGAAAGGTACCCTATAAAAGATCACAATGAGGACACTAAATCCGAAAAAGAATACTCAAGAAAGGATCAAACTAATTCATAAAATAGAATAGGTACGGCAAATATAAAAAATATGTTCGTCAAACTGAAAATGCGCAATTTTCATTGATTAAGCCCCAAGAAGAAAATTAGACTTCGGATGATTGTTAGAGGTTTAAACAATCAAAAATATAGGAGAATACTTATTTATTGAAATGTTGACTTGCAATTAGTGAGATCTATCCAAACTAGAGAGTGTGGGAATTCGTAAATAAATTATAAATTATGTTCTTCAACCTTCAAATTACAAATTAAGATATAAATTAATCTTGAGGATTTAATGTATTTTGATTTGTAATTTCATTTTAAGATTGTATCTCTAGCCTTCCCTTTAATCGAATGAAAATAATTATATTTAAAGACCTCAATTTAGGTCTAAATTAAAGTCTTTAAATATTGCAATTGAAGTCCTTAAACTTTCAAACATGACTCAATAGTCTCCAACTTCTAGAATATGTACAATTTCAATCATTTTTGATAGATTCTCGTTCCTTTTCGTCCGTTCTCGCAGATACCAAATTTTATCCTAAAATAATCAATAAAAAGAATAATCAAGTATGAAGCTCATCGTAATCACTCTCAAATGCTACTCTTGATGGCCAAAATAATTGTAATATTTGTACACTTATCAAACACCCCAAATTTAAACCTTTATTTGCCCTCAAATAAGAAAAATAAAAACTTAAGTAAGCTCTAAATAATTATACTCAACTAGATGTATGTAATTCAATGTTTCTTCAAAGTTATTATCTCAATCAAAATATTTAAACAAGTTAATAAAACACAAGAATAAACAATTATTTCATAAACTCCACATATCATATATTGAGCACTTGAACGTGTGCGTGTTAAATATTCTTGATTCCATCGATATTGCTATTTGAATCAAGTTACTTTCAAAGTCTCTTTTTTCAAACAATATCAAATTCCATATATGTCTATATAGTCTTTCATCAGTTGTATTTCTCTCTTGGTTTTCAATTTTTTTTCTTTTTTTTTTCGAATGTAAACTAAATAAGTGATGTTAGGCTTATTCTCATCATCAACTCAATCCTTCTTCAAATCCTTAAGCGATTATTAGGATTTTGTCGGACAAAAACAATAATTATAGTTGTTTGGCTACTGCTTAACACACTTTGGTGTGTTTCACATTTTTTCTTTCTATTTTGTCTCTTCTTCTATCTTTTGGATCTTTCTGCTTTTTTTAAAGTAATTTTCACTCTACATGTAGCTAGCTTACTTCCTTGATAGATTATCTCCTAAACGATGGATAGGGCCAAATTACTCAAAATTATTTCATACTACAATGTAGATAATTTTCTCTACATATTACCATTAGTGCAATTTCTTTTACTTGTTTAGGTTAACGATAAGAACCAAAAAATAGTAAAGTGATGATATTCTTGATATTGTCTGGACCTAATTTTCTACAAACTTAATATAAACGAGTTTTCAGTATGATCCTAACCGGAGTGATTATTATAATAAATACATACTACAATTTTAAAAGATTCTAGGATGGTTAATTTACACAACTAATTTAATGCTGTTCATAAGTGCAATCGTGAATGAATCCACGCTCAATTTGTTCAAAAGCCAAGTATAAAATAACGAAATTCGTGTAATAATTGAAAATTTGAGAGTTATCACGAACTTATACAAAATTTGATCCTAGATAAATACAATATTATTATTGAATATGAATTACATCATTCAAGTCTAGTTCACATAGTCACACATAATAAAGTTGTAAATTGTTTAATTTTTTTTTAAAATTCTAATTCAAAATTAAACCTAGATTAATCACAAAATATTCATTCATGCAAATTAAATTAAAGAGTTCCTTATTTTCCACTCCAAACTTAATTCATATATTGTCCTCAATGTTGAGCACTATAAACGCCCAAGATATAGAAATTAAATAAAAGAGAAGAATTTTAAACTCGTCGGATAAGCATTGGATGATTGAATTGACCTTGAAACTTTAAGAATCTTACTTTTCTTTTCCTTGAAAAGGGATCTCTTGTTCCTGATACCAATTTTTTCAAATTAATTAAAACTAAAATTAAAATTAAAAATTAATATTTTCTCAAAAAATTCAGCCAAAAATAATGTAGTTCTTGCATGCCCTTTTGATTTCGTAACGTCTTGAAATTATGAATAAAGTGCCAAAATATAAATAATTTTAGAAACTAGACATTGTTTCTTTCTTTCTACTTAAACATAAAATGTTGAAATATTTTTAAATGACGAGGAAAAACGGATATGACTTTACCATCCTGTTCCCTAGTGGAACCATCCTTTTAAATTGTAAATCATGTATTTCACTGGCCATATCATGGATTTTTAAACATTTTTTAGTTTCTCTTGTTAATCATACCATCATAAAGTGGATTACTTATTGATACTAAAAAACGAAAATATACAAAATTGGGAAGAGCTGTATATGCGATCTTAATTAGTAAGAAAATGAGTCAAAAAGCTAAAGAATACAAGAAAGACAATGCTATACCTCGCATGACTTCTTCATATTTCACGTCATTTTATAGACATTTTGTTGGCTCCTCATAAGTTTTACAACCGTCTTCATCACATCAAGTCAGTTTATGTCCAGAGCTCGTTTTAGAGAAATCATCATTTACATCAATATCTCCATGCACATATCCTAGTGAATCCATTGTGTAGTCTTGTGCGATCACAATAAATTATTTGCACATGTTCTAAAACTACAACAAAGTTTATTTTGTACGGCATGCATTGTATTCCGTAAATAACTTTTTACGGCCTACAGCAAAACGTCGTATAAAGCAATGCCGTAAAAAGTGGTTTCGTGCAGAGTACACCGTCTAGAGAACGTCGTAAATTAGTATTAAGGCGTTCAGTTGCACGCCGTAAAAAGTAAACCACTTTTTACGGCGTGTTAAAATGTAAGCCGCATATGCATGCTGTGAATAATCTATTTTGAAGAAAAAAAAACGGCATGTCTTAAAAGTACGCCATAAATTTTCAACTTTTACTGCGTGCAAAGAATGTACATCGTAAATACTTTATATAATTGATCATTTACGGCACACATTTAAGGCGCGTAGTAAAAATTCTATTTTCACGGAAAGCTTCAATTGCACGCCATACACATATGCCGTAAAAAACTATTTTTGTTGTAGTGTAAGGTTAAAAGACACTGCATTGGTAGGGCTAGGCAAATGATTCACCTCCTGATTCTCTATGCAATTTTCAAATCTCATGTTGCTTATATATCTTCACGAACTTGTAAATAGTGGCACATACATTTTGAATTAGGGATTTGATAAGTACGTTTTACACACTTATTTTGGTCACAAAATATGGATAATTGTTGGAAAATATATTGGAATATGACTTAATTCTATATAAATTATGTTTTGTAGGATAACACTAATGAACATGGTGGAATTTAGGAAAAATGAGCGAAAAAAAACTAAAATGGAAGAAATTCAAAGTTCAAGGATTAAAGTGCAAATAGACCAAAGATGACCTGGAAGAAGCAACGAAGATGTGAAAGAGTCAAACACCAATGTAACGAAGGAATGAAGTGTTGGAGGAAGAAGAAATGAGAAAAGAGATCACGAAACGAGAAAATAGAGTTCGGGGACCAAAACGCAAAGAATGGAAGTTGCTTGAACTATGCTATAGCATAGTTCTTTATACATGTGGTCGCATTTAGTGTTTCAGAGAATTTCAGGAAGGAGTTTGATTTAACTATGCGGTCGCATGAGGTTGTACTATGCGATTGCATAGTACAATGTCGAAGGAAAAATTATGTTTTCCTTATTTGAATAAAACTCTCATGGAAACAAATCTTGCGGCATTTTTTAAAAACCTAAGGTCGTCCAGAACGCAGAAGAACACATTCTAAGAGCTTTTGGGGAGCATAGAAGAAGGCAAGAACACGAAGATCGATTTCAAGACTCGAAGATTTAATTCAAGCATTATTTGATTCTTCAATATAAGGATGGCAACAGGGCAAGGTAGGGCAGGACCGGCGGGGCGGGGCGGGGTCGAGACAACCTACCCCGCCCCGCCAAGCAATTCCCCGCATCATTACTCGTTTAAGGCGGGGCGGGGCGGGGCGAGGCCCTTGCCCCATTTACTACCCCGTTTAATTTATTTTTTTTAAGTTTTTGATAATTTATTTTATTGCCCACATTCATTAGATTGAGACAAATAATTTTAGTTGCCATTTTTTATTAGAACTAATGAAAATTTTCATTTAAAGTATTGAATCTTAAAAAAAATATATATATATTAAACGGGGCGGGGCACCCGTTACCCATCCCCATCCTGAAACCGCCCCGAATACCCTATTAAGCGAGTAATCTTCGCCCCGTTTGGGGCGGAACCCGCGATATCAGGTTTGTCGAGTTTTTTTTACCATCCCTACTTTAATATTTCTTTTGTTTTCTTCTTCAAAATATGTTAGGCTAATTTTCTTTGTACTAGGAGAACGATGAACTATGTAATATGAGTTTTAAACTTTAGTTTTATATACTTGACATTGAAACACGTTTTCGAATATTGAATTATTTATATGTTTTTCTTTTCTCTACAATTATTGTCCACTGTAGTTGTGTGAATTTGGTGGCTTACTTTATGCATTCGAAAAAAGGAAAATATGTTCGACATATATAAATTGTCACAGGGTCCAATAGGGCATAAAAATATACCGCTATGCTCTATGTGAATTTTTAAGTGTTCATAAAAAATTATGCACTTTTATATATTTACATCCATCATAGAAATATAGTTATGTCATATATAAAAGTAGGTTTAACATTACTCGAGAGAGATTATTAAATAAAATATGAACATTGATTCGTCAAAATTCAATCATGTTCTCAACGTGTAAAACCAAGTTTAAAAATGATTATTGCATGGGAATTTGGGATTCAAATACGTTTGTTATTTATTAAAAACATTAATCTGCCTTTAGAATAATTTGCATGTAAGTTAGTAAGTTACACATCATTGCATAAGTAAATTATTTTAGTTATAATTTTGTCACAAACAAATACATCATATTAGTCTTGTTTCGGTTAAGATCGCAAAATTAAATTAATCAATCTCTATGAGACGATACTTAAACTCAATTTCACTTTATTACTTGTTAACGAACCGTACACTTGCGGTGATTTTAATTCGAAATATATTTTCGTGAACCGAAGACACGATCAAACTTATAAAAAATTATGTATTTCTTGATTAATTCCTAATGAAAACAAATATGATAGCCTACGGATAAATAATTGAGAGAAGAAGAGATAAAAAGAGATATATTACAAGGTTATTAAATAAAATTGGATGCCAATGCGTTTAATTTTTTTCTTAATTTGTCCACAATAAAAATGAATAAATAAAACTCAATTTTGAAAGTTAGTAACTTGGTAGGTCACGTGACCCACCAAGCTTCAATTGTGCATCCGCTGGTGCTTGTAAAGGAGGATGTCTAAAGAGCTTATAAACCTACAAGGTAGACATTTCACTAGAAATATGTTGTTGATGACCGAAGGGATTGTAATGATACCACTTGTTAAGAATTATATATTTCTGTGATCCACTTGTTGTAATTTAGGATTGAAATATCGAAGTTGTATGGCAAAATATGAAGTATATGATCGTAAGCAAAAGAAAAGTAAAAGATAAAAAATATACCAAAGGAATTTGGAGATTTTATTGACTCATTAACAATAATGGAGAAATATACAATTGATCTGAAGTTCTAGGACTTTCAAATAGAATAAGACTTGAATAAGACTCCATAGCATTCCAAACTGAATTCATCTTAACATGCACTTCAATTAGAATTCTTCAATTACTTCAATAAGGAATTCGGGTCACACCCAAATTCTAACAATATCCACCTCGACACGAATTCCACTGCAAGTTTCTCTACCTGGAGAAGAAAATCCTTCTGCAATGAATGAACTGAACTCTTTAATAATAACTAAAATTGATTTCTCCATCAAACATAAAATACTCTACATTTTTCAATGAATCCAAACACTACTCTTTAAAATTACCACTGATTCACAAAAAAACATAAAGATTTTAAAATTTACCAACCAGGGTTGTAACACACCTTGAAGCAGAATCAATCCCAAATGCTTTTACAAAAGGCCCCTTGCTAGATTGTACACCTTCTACTACGCTTAAAGCTTGCCCAACAAAATTAGCATCCAAATACTTTTCTCCACTGGATCCGTCCCTAAAAATGAAATACAATGGCACCGCAGGTGATGGTGGCAAAGTGGCATTATCCATATCTTCTTAACTCAACCTAGCAGTATTCTTCAAATTCGACCTCATACAAAAACATAAAGGTATTGTACCCAATTGAATGTACACCACGGTACTGAACATGTGCTGATTGACTCTTCTAGATTCTGCACGACCCTACAAGATATATAATTGAGACCTTTTCTATCCCTCCAATACAACCTTAGTAGGACACATATGAAACACACATGCTAAATCTTAAATTCAATCCTCCTCTGGTTTAGACTCGACGTCAGAAACAGCAAAAAGATCTCCCTCATTTATATTGTTCTCTGCGAGGTTTGCTTCGCCTGATGTATCTGATTGTTTACCATTCCGATTTGCAGCCAATCTTACTTTATTCTGCAATTTGTAGTAATTCTTCTTAATGTGCCTCCTCTTCTTGCAGAAGTTACAAATCTGATTACTAAACTTTGAATTCGATCTGTCCCTTCCAAGACAACCATGAGAAACAAGGCCTTCTCCATATCTGATGCTTCATCTTCTCTTTTGAAAACAAAGCATCATATACCTCATCTATGGTAAAAGTATCACAATTATACAAGATCGAGTCTCTAAATGAAGAAAACTTAGTGGGCAACAAACATAATAGGATCAATGCCAAATCTTCTTCATCATACTTTACTTCCAAAGTTTTCAAATCAGCGACTATCCCAGCTAGGTGATCTTCCAAAGATCCACCTTCTGCCATGCTATGAGAGTATAATCACTGCTTCATATGCAATTTATTTGTTAGACTTTTGGTCATGCAGAATTGCTCCAATTTCAACCATAAAGCAGCTGTTGAAACCTCCTTCAAAACGTCCTGAAGAATGTTATTCGAGAGAAGAAGATGAATATGGAAAAGTGTCTTCTTATCCTTCCGTAATTTCTCCTCCGCGGTCAAAGTTGCGGGCATCTTGTCAATTCCCAACAACGCATCATTCAAATTCATTTGTGCGAGTACTACTAGCATCTTAACATGCCACAACGTGAATATGGTGTTTCGATCCAAAAGCGGAATGCGATACTTCATGGAAGCCATCAAGAACAAAAACCTCGAACAAATCAAACATTGCGCTTTGCGAAACTGCTAAACCTAGCTCTGATACCACTTGTTGAGGATGGGCATGATTGCTATGATACCACTTGTTAAGAATTATGTATTTCTCTGATCCACTTGTTGTAATTCAGGATTGAAATGTCGAAGTTATATGACAAAATATGAAGTATATGATCGTAAGAAAAAGAATAATAAAGGACAAGAAATTTGGTAGAGAAATTTGGAGATTTTATTGAATCATGAACAATAATGAATAAATATACAATTGATCTGAAATTCTAGTAATCACCAAGGCTAAACTATCATATATTCTTAAACCTCTCAAGATGTTGTTGAATATATTTTTTGTGAAGATACAACTTTTTGGAGTTCTAGATGAAGAAGAAGACATAAAATTCGAAAAAAAAAAAAAAGAATTAAAAACACCACGGCACCACCATCCGAGCGCCCAAGGCAAAAACCAAGTAGAGGCGCCGGCACCGCGGTGCCTTATGCTCGGCCCCGCAGCGCAGCGCAGCGCAATGCCGGGCGTTCTATCCCTTTTCGCTCCAAATTGTTTCTTCATCTCAAAGTCATTTTCCAAATCAAACTCCCAATAAGGCTTCCAAATATAATTTCAACTTAAATAAGACTCCAATAACATTCCAAACTGAATTCCTCTTGACATGCATTTCAATTAAAATTCTTCAATTATTTCAACAAAGAATTCGGGTCACACCCAAATTCTAACATATGTGATATACTTAGATTGTTATAGATTGGTTGGCTTCCTTGCTAGTTTTTATCGAGCTACTAACCGCATGTACATTTTACCAATGTAAAAAAAATATTAATTGTTTTACCTCGAAAAAAAGGCAAAATAAGAGTGAGTAGGGAGACAAAATCAAATCAGTTTTGTTTGCCTTACTTTTTGAAGCAAAATGAATTAAAATAACTTTAGATGTCATAATTGGGGACAAACTTTATCTATGATTTCTTTAACCCTATTAATGGTGGGGTAAAACATGGGTCGGCAGAACCCATAGAGAGAGAGAGATGGAAAGACAATGTGGGGTGGGGTAGGGTGGGGGTAATAAAACAATGACAACTTTTTATTTTCACGGACTAAAGGTAAATGTCATGATGATTCAACAATTGATGCAAAATATGAGAACCATATGTGTCATTTGCAATAGATTCTCTAGAAACTTTTTACTTTTTCATGAAACTTTTACAATCCAACTAAAAAAGTTACCTAACAAAAGAGTAAATAGCACTAAGAGGTACTTTATGTTCAAATTTATTGTTGATCAGTTATATAATTATTACTATGGTGGGTCTTTTATGTCAAAGAAGATATTATATTTTTTGATGACAAAGATAATAGAGTAAATTATAGGCACTTCCTATGAAGTTTATGATAATTTCAGAGCACTTCCTAACTTTTTAAAAATTTTACAAATCTCTATTACTTCATATTTAAATAATGCATATCTCCTCTTAGATTTATGACTTCCCTTTTTAAAAAAAAAAAAAAATTACACAAACCTCTATTTTCAAGTTTTGAATAACACTTACTTCCATTAACCGCTTTTCTTTCACGTGTTAGCGTAAATAACAGATGGAGGGATTCTACTTGGGACAACATATTAAATGAGTACTAAAATTTGATAGTTGTGAGCGAAATGCTCTTTTTATTGATTGTGATAAATAATACGATTATATTTTTCAAATATTCATAGGTTTGCAATTTTATAACTAGTTTTTATTATTATTTTTTTCTTAATAGAAAATTGGTAAGATAATGGGGTTGTTGAATGGATTTTAAATGAACATAACAGATGCCTTACTTCATAAATATTTTATTAACCAAAATGAAATGTCTTTTATTTTATTCTTATTAGGATATTATTCTGATTATGCCATATATAAATGTATTTGAATATATCTCAAATCAGAGTACTTATTGATGTATTTTTGAAAATCTGATTGTCTAAATAAAATCTTTGTTGTTAATTTAGTTAGAATGGTTAAAAAATTACTTTATGTATTATATTATTATTAAAGGATAGTCTAAATAATATATTTGTTTTGATTTATTAGAACTATAAGAAAGGTATTTTATGGAATACATTATTGTAAGGAGACATGTTTTATTAAAAATTCGTAATGGAGATAACATTTGAAAAGTTCGTAATGTTATTTTAAACATTGCCACTATTATTTATGCTAACATTTGAAAGAAAAGTGGTCAATGGTTGTAATAAATTCCCACGAAACTTAATGGAGATATGTTTTATTAAAATTTTGAAATAAGGGAGGTTTGTGTAATTTTTTAAAAGGGGTGGTGTTTGTCGAATTTCCTCATTTGAAATAATGGATGTTTGGCAAGTGTCTATACTCAAACCACTAAAATTACTTTAACTCTCGTGTTAGTGAATATATGATTAGAGCACATGAAATGTAATTTCTTTAAGCTTTTCAATGCGTTCTCTGTTTATTGACATGACAAGATAAGTGTATTTTACTTTATTATTATTAGTAAAATGTTCCACCATGTGGTTTAATTAAAAATAAAAATAAAAAAGTGTTGGTCAAGTTATATCTCATTGAAGGTTTGAGAAGTACACAATAAATAAGGAGCCATGATATTTGAACCTATAGCCCTTATTGTTATATTATCATGTCGAATTAATTTTTAAAAAAAAGTACTTGAGAAATTTTTTTAGTAAAGTTCCCCTTTCCAATCAAACGTTTGGAAATAAATAAGGATTAGTGGTGTTTGCAATACCCAATGTACGCCTTTTGAATCTCCAATCAAGACTGCATAATGATATATATAACGATAAGCAAATAACAAGAACCATCTTAATTTTTCTTTTTTTCTTTTTTCCAAAATCGTCTTCTACAAAATATATACTTAAGTATTGAGTAATTTTGTTACACCTACAAGAATCAAATGCAATTGGGGATTGAAAAGAAATCATTGGTGTCGCTTGGTAGCTAGCGCACATTATACGTTGCAAAGTGGTGTGCACTCCATGCCTGAATAGCACAGGCAACACAGCACAACATCTAGCCCATTGATGGACTCACAGTGGGTGCTGGTGGGTCACGTGACCCACCAACTTTCAACTTAAGTTATTTATTTATTTATTTATTTTTTAAATAAAAAATCAGTATTGTGAATATCTTCGGAATGCTTGATCATTGATTTTAACATCAGTGTTTAGGATTTTGAAATGGAACCTAAATTTAATTTAAATTACATCCAAATGACATTCAGATTCCCAACCTTTTTGGATTGAAATCAATTCCTACTGTTTTTATTTTGACACACCATAAAAATGTGTATAAATTAAACCCCTATTTGACCACAATTAAATTTCCTATATTTTTGTCTCAATTTTTGGGGTTATTGCGGGATGTCAAACGAAGTCGAAATATTGCATTTTTAATACTATTTTGAAGTGTTAACGGCCTAATTTTTTGAAGTCGAAATGTTAGGCACGTCAAAGTAGCCATTTTCAAATTAGTATTTCGAGAATTTCGATAATATACTAACTTTAAAAATTCTTCGACTATCGGCTAGCCGATCCATAAATCACATACGTCATCTCAAAACTCGTTTTGAGAACTGCATCATAGACATATTGATCGGTCCAGACGGATATTGAAAAAAGTTAAATATGCATCAACGTACCTCTTAAAAAAAGGCATCTAAAGCTACTTTGACGTACCGTGACATTTGCTACAATTTTTAATAGGACCAAAATCAAGTAGCCTTTATATCACTATATATGATGTTGATTTCATTTAAAGTCTCCCACACACTTTCTTCTAATATGCAATAAGAAAGATATATAAGCACAATATTATGAAACATAAGTGAGAAAGAGGAAGAGATATGGAAGATTGAAGTTTGAGGAAGAAATTTAGCATATGTAAATGTGATATTTTTTATCTTTACCTCTATTTTTGCATGTTTAATTGTACCTCCTAACTCAAAATGTCTGCGTTCGCCATTGATTAGCTCTCCTGCTCTGGCTTGATTATCAAGTTGTGTTCCCGTCTTGTCCCATCTTGATCCAGTATTCATTGACTTGTAGTTTTTGTTGATGATTCAACATTAATAAATATGAATTATCCATGGATAATGATTCAAGATCGTAAATCTATTATCTGACGGCAAGATACCAAGATTTGACTTTAAGGTTTACATTTCCTTTGTTATATGATTATTCTTTTGTTTTCACCATCTGGGTTTGACTTATTAGGCTGCAGAAGGAAGATTAAAGGGTTACGACTCTGTCTAAAAGTGTAGCCCAAGGGCTACCGCTATTCTTGTATTAAATAATAATCACACTTGGCATAATGACAATTCTTGAAATTGATAGTAAATTAAATAAAAAAAGTGTTTCCCCTTTGTCGCCTTAGCATGTAAAAAAGTATATATTTCAAAAAGTAAAAGAAAATACAAGAAAATATATTATAAAAAATGAGTATAAAGATATACCATAAGACAAGCTCGATTTCACATGTTAATACTCAGTGGAATAATACAATCATACTTGCATAAATATGGAGAAAATCCTAGTCAAACAAAATCTCTGTTGGCCTTTAGTAGAACATGATCATCTCAATCTTAAATTTTGATCCATGTTTCAAGATTTACTACATAAAACTCTGGATTCATTTCATTCTCAAATTTAGAACCATATACCTAGTCTCAATCTCAAACTTAAGGTTCATATTTCTCGGCACTTTTGTTAGGTATTTAATGTAATTGACAAGTCTGTGAACAAAAAGAACTAAAATTGATATGTTCTAAAAAGTCAAGGAGCAATATGCAATTAATGAAAGTTGTGATATTTTAGGTCTGGGGTTCGAGAATGGAAAAGAAGGAAAAACGACACCGGAATATCGCTTGCTTATCGCCAAGGTTTGGCTCAAGCGTCAAAAACAGAAACTGTGTCACCCACCTATCGCATTGTCTTCGCTCGAGTGACAACCGTCACTCGATTGTCGCTCACCCTTCGTTCGAGCGACGTACCATCCAAGAATTTTTTAAATTCATTTTTTAAAGACTTTTTGTCCGGCCCATTCATTCCCTAACCATATAAATAGCCAAACGCCACATAACGGTTTTTTCGAATATTGATCATTAAGCAAACACCTAGCTTTTCATATTCTCTTCATCGATTATTCTTCAACATTCATTAATCACATAGTGATCTGTTCTTGGCGGTGAAAAAAACATCAGATTCAGAATCCAAATACAAAACTACTGCTTCCTTCATATCTGTCAGAGTTTCTGAAAATCAAGGGAATGTGACTGGAGTTCCAGTCGTTGAAGAACGCGATTTTCTTCGTAAATCCACAGGAGATAGATGATTTCACAAAGCTAGGAGTTGCTGCAGGAGAACGCAATCCAGGAGAGATTTGGAAACTGTAGCTGGGAGTTGGTGCAAGAGCACAAAATCCAAGAAAGCTGTTGGAATTACAGTCAGGAGATCAGATAGTCTGTGTCGTCGTCTAGTTTGGTAGACTGTAAGTTAGAAATCGTTTATAGAGGATTGTTGACTGGCAAAGTGCCCGAAATTTTTACCCAGTTGGAGTTTTTCCGTGATCATACCGTGCGTTGTTTATTGCTTTGTTTACTATTTTTATATTCTGCGGTA
>CAIGRT010042189.1:0-26591 GCA_903798405.1 Fraxinus platypoda | reverse complement strand
TGCTGCTCCTGAGAACATCCCCATCACAGACCTTAAAGCCCCCGATATCTCCTCGGGAATTTCACCAACATTAATGCTACCACCTATTCTGATTCCCGGCTCATTGGTTGCATCAGATTCACTATCACGTTCAGGCCCGTTTTGAAAATGTGATCCTTGGAATGCATTGGTAGCCATATTTGTAAACATGCTCGTGATATCGGCAGGAAGACCATCAATATTAAATGGCATGGATGTAAATGGTGGTGGGGTAGGACCCCTCGATCCCCCTCCGGATCCATGAGGATTCCCAGAACTTGAGCCCTGTCCATGACAATAGTATCACAGTAAGTTAAAATTCATTACAATTTGGTTGCTCCATCCAAGTCTAGTAATATCAAAAATGGAAAAGGTTACACTGCAGTATAGTAACTTGCTGACTAGGCTGTCAAATAGACTACCACGTCAGCTTTCCTGTTAGTCAAACTAAAGGATATGGATAGAATGATCGAAGTGTAACAATATTTAAGTTCAATGACCAATTTGAATAAAATTGAAGTCCACTGAATAACTTGGAACAAAATGAAATTCAGTGACCAATGTGGGATTTCCCCTTAAAGTTCAGTAATTACCCACGTTTTTAACCTGATTGATTAATTATATTGGAAAGAAAATTTAAGAATTCTGCAGAAAGACAAATGCAGGTGTCCAACTGCACAAAAATCTGATGTCTTCTATGGTGTTTGAATATGCAATTGAATCTAGAAGACGAAATGGGATCTATATTCTTGCAGTGAAAACCGTGGGAAGTTCAATTCTTAAAATACCACTATTAAAATTGACAATCAATTTCTATAGTATTCATTTTTGGTATATAAAGTAGTATAAAGCTCTTTTTGACCAGCATTTTACTCACTCTCTTTCCTTTTTTCCTTTGGTGGAAGGGGGTAGGGGGTTTGCAGAAAATTAGTACCTGGTCACTTCCAGCCCTTTGTTGCTCTTCTCTCAGTTTCTGTTCGGCAACCTAGAATTTCAAACAACAAACAAAAACATTAAAACAACTATACAAGACAATCCTTTCAATAATATTCATTAACTAACCCGAATATTTTCTTTGACAGAATCATTGTTAGGATCCAACTGCAATGCTGCCAGAAACATAATATTCACATCAGAAATGACAATTTTTTCGCACAATTAACTGGGGTAATTTCAAATATTTCAATTCTCATATATAACTTGGTAGTAGGAATAAGATCTCACCCATACATGTTCAACAAAGTCAGAAATTTCATTTCAGTCAATAGCATAAGATCCTGTCTAAAGTACGTATTAAAGCTACAGCATAAATGTTATGATTGTATTTTCCAGTAAAATTCAAAATTGACCTCTTTTGCTCTTTGCATTTTTCCCAAGAGACCAAAACATTTCACCAAAGCTCCCTTGCTCTGTTACTTCTGTAACTGCTTCAAGCCTTTCGACCATCCTTTCCTACTCTAGTTCACCTCTATATATGTTAAGTACTAAAGGTACGTTGACTGGAGATGATGGAACCAAGTGCCCAAGCATAGCAAGTTGACACACATGCATCATGAAATTCTTCCATCATGAGGGAGAACATTTGTCTCCAATTGAATCTATGCCACGATTGTCAAGTAGATAACCCTCCAAAGGTGCAGAGCCAACAACTTACATGGTGGACTAAGAAGTTGATCTTGAGAGAGAGAGAGAGAGAGATAGAGAGAGAGAGAGAGAAGGGGGGGAGGCTGAGATAGATACTAGTCTTGCAATACAAAGGCGCCATGTTTGGATAATAATCACGAGTGATATAGTTGTTTAAGTAGCAGCAATTGGTGAAGGCAAGTGCTCTGAATGGGAATTACAAAAGAAGAAAAAACTTGGAGGTAAGGGCAGAAGACATCAAGGAACTGACACCTAATAGTGAAATTCCTATATATCAATTTTCCAACGCTTTATCTTTTCCTCTCTACCAAATATGGAACATTACCTAATACATATAGAGAAGACTTAGGGACCATACCAAATGGAGTCCCAACTTTGACAATAGTAGGGCTGTTGAAAGAGGTAAAGATATCTATTTATTAGGCTGAGAGCCTCTTTTATGAGTACACATTTATACTGATCTAAAAATGTTTTCCTCAATTCTATTACTTATGTACCTCTTCTATGTTACTTCCATCCGCTTTGGTTGAATTGTAGAGTTTTTTCAGTGAAATGATAGTCAGAAGGTGTAACTTCTGATATTTATAGATGGTCTTGTGGACTAAAAAGGGTCTACAGCTGGTGGTGTACAGCAACAGTATCATTAGTATGTATAGCATCATATAGATTCAGGATTTGACCAATAAACTCTTAGTGATTCACATTACTCGCCTCCAGGACAATAAAATAGGGGTATCATTTACCATTTATGAACGTAAACCTCCTAAGTTCTTCAAAAGGATTTATAGTTCACATCATTAGAAACTAGTTATTTAACTAATATTTAAATGGTTAAATCAAGTACTCCATTTCACATTTCCTATGTCCCTTGGTATTTTGAACCACCCCATCTAAAAACTTAAAAGTTGTTTGAGAGACGATTAATTTACTAACTTATATTTATATCTTCAACGCATCTCCTCGTGTACAAACCGAATTCATATTTTAAAAGACGCATGGCACATAGAATTTCATAACTGTGTGTGGTGAGACTTGTATCCAGGACCTTCTCATGCTCTACTACTATGAAATTTTCATCCATAGTCACAAACTGTAAATGTGAAGGAATGAGATTGAGAATTTGGACTTTTTTCGTAAGTTATTTTACAAAAACTAATAGTATGATCGATAAATAGGAAGGGGGAAGAGGTGTTTATTCCACGAAGGAAAAGGAGATCAAATTATCACATTGATCAACCTTTCTGCACTCCCATGATTAACTAATATTACTTAACACATAAAATCACTTGTTATCTAGAACAATGATTTATTTAAGTATTTGATATGAGAACAAATGGACTACTAAATGCAAAAAAATACAAGCATCACAATACGTAAATGATGCATGGCATGGAAAGTTTGCACACAAGCATATCAGCTGTTCTAAGTAAAATCATTATTTCACATTATTGTACTAGCTCGAAAACAATATGGTTTCTTCAATTGATCACCAACAAACCTTTCATAAATCCTTTGTCGATTGCATCCCTGTACTTCCCCTGAGCATAATAAGCAAATCCCAACCGACTGTAAGCCTTGCTATAATTAGGGTTGATCTCAATGGATTTGAGACAATCATGGACTGCTTTAGCATATTGGAGCATCTGGGTGTAAGCAGCAGCCCTGATAAGTTTATGCATGATCAATTTACAAGAATTCTAAACACATCTAAAAATGGCTTCAGAAGAAAGAAAGAAAAGGACATCATAAGTTGCCATGGTGAGTGTAGGAAAAGCCAAAACCTCTACCCACCACCACGAAAAAAAAACCGAAAAAGAGGGGGAAAAAACAAATAAAAGAGAAGAAAATACAAGAAATGGATCTCAATGGAAAGAGGACCAAGGAAGTGGCAAAACTGAACTATGAAAGAGAAGAATGAAAAAACTAAGCTCTTGTATACCATTTTATATAGTTAAGTTTTTTTTTTGATAGGTCATTTTATATAGTTAAGTTACCAGGTAAAAAATTGATGAAACAGGTATCATGAGTACTCAGGATTAACAACAAATGAGAGCATCCAATAAGTCCACAGGTCTAAGTGCTAATCCTTTATTCCTGGCCGTAATATTCCCATCATTTAAGTCCAGTGGTACGATTCTTCCCAGCCCAATATATTTGTCAGTGTGAATCAAGGTCACAACTAATTAGCGGTGCTACATAATATTAATAATATCAGATTGGTATCAAGTTCTAGAGCTTATAGTCCCTAGGTTTTCAAGATAGAAGCTCTGACACAACCAACACCAAGGTTTTCACATAAAATGCATGAATCAGATTTTAATTATGTGGGACTATGTCGCACCTGTTGCAATAGTAAACAGCATTATCTTCACACAGCGCAATAGCAACAGTATACAGCTCGATAGCCTCATTATAAAGTTTAGACTGCATCGCCTTGTTACCTGCAAAGTTGAAAAGATGAAATAAAATAACAATCAGTATTAACACAACCAAAAATTTTAAATTCAGACGAGAACTTTGAAACAGAAGAACAGAATAGGGGGCTAAGTATCATCATACTTCTACTATTCTTTGATAAGGGAAGATATAAAATATTAGTACTAACACAATCAAAGAAGGAAAAGTCAAAAGATTACACAAGAAAACTTCGAAAGAGTACAACACAAATAGGCCCACCATTAATCATGGTAATTCTTAAAAAAAAATTTATAGGTTGCAGTACGGATGATATATAGAGGCAAAAGGTTATTTTGCCAAAATAGCTGTGTTACAATTTCTATGGCACAAAAATTCATTGATTTACAACAATGACAACATCTCCATTTGAAGACATTGTCATAAGGAAATAATTATGAAAAAACTACCAGATAAACAGAAAGAGTTGTCAGCTAATACGAAGATGGCAATATGGAGATAAACAGAGAAAAAGGAAAAGGAAAAGGAAATGGAATTTTGGATAGACACATACAACCAAAGAAAGTACCTTGTGATTTTAATGTCTCTGCCAAGTTTTTCAGGTCATCTCTCTCACACCCTGATTTTTGCATTTCCTAAAACATTTGTTCGTACCTCATCAAGAGCTATTCATGAATAATAAGCATAACAAGATTCAATGCCATCAAACACCAATCAGTCAAGACCAATTTACCAGAATGTGAGGGATAAAAAGTAAATTCATCATACAGAATATATGGATATGGAGATTTTATTGCACGTATGGAAAAATTTACGATCCAGTGTATGCATTCAATGTGCACTCTATTGGATACAAATGAAATTAAGGTGAAGGTCTTGAATGTATACAACAAGGGATAGTGTAGAAAGCACTATTTTAATGCATTTAATAGTGAAGTTCACATGAACAATTCATGCCCAAAAATTAAATGAATTATGAAAGTCACATGACATCTATTCCTTCACCAGAGAACATCAAATACAAAAAGAGAAAATGTTCGTGTACGATATCCGAATAACTCTTACAGTGCAAAAGTATTCATTGATCATTTTATATTGTGAATGTGGGTAGGCAGGTTTAAAAAGGGTATTTTTCCTCTCCCAAAAAACAGAAAGGCCTAATCTTAAGACTGCATCTTAAGGAAAAGAACAGTCATAGTGCCTACATTTTCTACTTATCACGTGAAAGCTAAAACTCATGAACATTGGCAAATCTATCGTGCACAGACACTTCTATTAAGGCAACGTGTCCATGTCAAACACATTTAGTGCCCTGTTGGATACCTACACTCCCTGGACCCTCCATGTCATCATTGTCATGGGTTCATTAAGTCACATGCCATGTCCTATTTTTAAACTTATTTATTCTTTATATTTCTAACGCTCGAAGGATACTTCAATGGACATCTCCTGGGAAAGCGTTCGATATGGCATGGCATGTGCGTGTCCTTTATTAAAAAGTACAAAATTAATTTTTTAAAGAATTTAAATCGCCGTGCCCGTGCCCGTGTAAATACAACATAGTGATAAATTGAATTAAACTCTTAGATGCTATTGCTTACGAAATCAAAACCACAAAAACAATCTAAGAGATTACCACAATCCAGTGCTTCCCCAACAAAGTTCCCAGTTACCAACTTAACTGGAACTAAAGGGCTAAACTTAGGAAAATATGGCATAATGATTGGGAAACACTGAAACTGAATCTAATACACATAAAGATGATAGTTTGAAATGCACTGGGGAAAGTTTGGATTTCCATTTGATATGTGAACCTGAATGTTAACCACATGCTTAACAGGTGAGAAATTTGTCTTTAATAACTAAATAAAAAATGACAAGAGAAAAATGCAAGTGATAGATCAGTAATTATAAGTTTACTTAACACAACTTATTCATGTGCATAAAGATTTCTATATTCCCCTGCAGGGCACCAAGAGTTTAGTTTATAGCACATTACATCCACAGCATTGTGAAATATATGTGTTGCTCTATCCAGCTGCGCATTATCATCTTTTCCATCAGGCATGCTTTTGAAATAATGAATCTTTTCCAGAGCACCAAAAAATTGCCCAAAAAGTTCGTCTTTCCCTGCCAATGCATGGGGGAAAAAATGGAGTAAGTTTTGGTATCAAGTTTTAGAAAGAACCAAATTTTTGTTGCCAACTATGCTTGATGGAAAATAACATAAGAGACAATATTAACAACTAAAAATGGTGCCATCACTATGGAAAGCATTTCGAGGCATGACTCAGAGCAAGGCCACGTGATAATCCTTCATAAAGAAACTTGTGAAGACTTAACAAATTTTGGCGGCTACAAATATCACACTTTCACAAATGGATGTATAGGCAGGTTCACTTAGGTTTGGACGACATTGAAAACAAATTACCAAAAATGGTTTGAAAACCTGTTCAAATACTAGTGGTCCATACAGATCAGGTTGACCTGGCGAACCCTACTTTTCCCTTTTCCACTTCATCCCACTTCCCTTATATTCTTTTTCATATTTTGGCACTCAGACCTCTCAGGTTTTACTCATCAAGCCTCCACCAACAAACAGTAGATGCTCACACTTGGCACATTATCTGTCTTTAACTCTTTGAATGAAACTTCTGCAGATAAATTTAGCCAAGATAAAAGAGGATTTCATACTTGTGAAGAAAATTTAGTCCAAACCTTGTAGAGGATTTTATACCATGGTGGGCATCTATTGGGAACCCATTTTCAACTGCCTAGACGGACTCCAATATGATTAGCAGGTTTAAGGAAACATAACACAAGTTTTGATCCACATACTAAATCACTTGTCCAAATCCACAAATCAAAGTAGAGCATATGGCCATGCTAGTAAACAACCTTTCAGATTGGCATCTCGATTTTCTCTTCGCTTGGCTATGCTCCAAAATGTCTCTAAAAAGAAAAAATGCCATTTTATCCTATGTACTGTTGTACTGTGATTTTGATTCATTGAGCTTCGTCTGTTCTTCATATTTTCCTATATATTTATAAGAAAAACTTTTGTGCCAATTTTGTCTGTTAAAATCATTATTCTAGAAAGGCTCCTAGTTAAAAATGATCAACAATAAATGATTTTCACGAAGCAAAATTTAGGATGAGGCAACAAAAATTTATCATTATTGGGAAAAAAAGGAGGAGGAGCAGATAGTTTTTAAATAAGAAATGCTACAGCAGTTCGCGTAATGAAACGACAAGGAAACGTATAACAAGTAACAATGGAATATTTGGTCTCTGAATATGTGTATAGACAAAAAGTATAAACGCGAGGTAAAGCATCAACATAAGGTGTCATGTAAACTTCCAGTAAAGTAACATCGCTGAAAGGGGTTTAGTCCTACCAAGTGAATGAGCTTCTGTTGTCAAATCCTCACCCTGATTGAGAAACAAAATAAAGTCAATTCACAAAATTCTGAAACTACACCAGAAACAATACAGAAAACATTGGACACATCAAACAAACAGTTTTGTTTTCTGCACTATTCAATTTTTTCATGAAACATTTTTGTATACAGGACAAACTAATGGATTCTTTTTTCTTTGTGCTCCAGCATATAGGCAGGAAAACATAAATCACAATTTGAAAATGCCTTCAAGTGATACCCTATTTTGGTGTGCTCAATTTAAAATCCACAAAAGATCATGTAAATATCACAGATAAAAATAAAGATAACACAAAAATTAAATGTTTATCGGTAATCATCATTAATATGAACAGCTAAAGGATGATGACATAACCGAAGACCGTGAACCCTCTGATGTAGAAGGTACATCTGAAGCTCCCACATTATTACTCCCATTCAGCACAGTTTCTTCCCGAGAACGAAATATATCTATTAACGAATCACCGTTCCACCGGCTCTCAACTTGAGATGGATCAACCTTAAAAACCTCGGCCAAGCATTCCCTAGCAACCTCAAGCGATTCGATATCTACTCCAGATGCAGGTTCAACTACACATCACATACAAAAACAAAACAAACAGTACCTTCATTGTGTGTCTGCGTATGAACTGAATCTTGTGGGTTGAGTTAAAGTTCAGGAACATAACGAATTAATTATCCAGAATAAAGTTTATAAAATTTCATAATTCACGCTAAATTATTTAACATTTAAAAGACAAAAAATTCTACGAATGGAAGGATTCGACCAAACAAAACAAAACTAACGGGAACATGGGCGTGTACCGGAGTTGAGGAAGTGAAGGAAGGAGGCGGCGATGCGGCGGGAGAGAGCGGAGTCGGTGTTCAACTTCGCCATGGACGGTGAGAAGAAAAACTATAGCGGCTTTTAGGTAGAATGTACTTTCTCTTTGGCTGTGCGTTTATTCTTTTCCTCGCCGAGAAAGGCACTGTGGGACCCTTATTTTTCCTTCTTTTTTTTTTTTTAACTAAAAATGTGACATTTTGACCATTTTGTCTTTACATTATTTATTTCTTGGTTAATAATATCCTTAATTAATCTTTTTTATGCATTAAGATATTACTTAATTGATGTTTATCATTTAATATTAATTCCTAAACCTTAATTAATTTCCTATTCTAATGTTGTTAAATAGAACATTTTATAGAAGTGATTATTCAATATATACATGTCTTTAGTTATCTTAATTCGAAGTTTTAGATAAACGGTTTGCGAAAATTGTGAATTCGAAAAGAAGATGGGAGCTGGAGCCATAAGCATAAAATAGCATAACTGAAGGTAAGGAATAGACGAACTGGAATAAACTTAATACAAAGAGCATTCTTCGATTCGAATCCTCAAATTTTATGTCGAATGAAGAAATCAGTGGAAGATCAGGCAACGTCGATGAATTAGGACGTAACTTGATTATGTTTTTGTTCGAAATTTATACTATAACAAATTTGCTTATTTTGGAATCCACCAGAAAAATAGACAATAAAAAATCACTGTAAGAAGAAATGCACACAATGAGAATTAAAAGCAAAATTTATCAAAATCTGAGATTCAAAGTTCAAACCTTATGTGAATCAATCAGTTTTCATTTGGTACTAATTATTTATTATATATGTGTGTATATGCGTTAACTTTTTTTAAAAAATGTCAATTTAAATAAAATACACAATACTTAGGAGAAAAAGGCACAAATAAATAAATTATTTAAATGTTATATTTTTGTTAGGTAATAGCTTTATATTCGACGAATTAATATGCAATAGCTTTTTATATTTTTCATTTTGAGCACTCTTTTAGAGTTTGCATCGAACGTAATTAGAGTAATTACTATCAACAATTCATCAATAATTGCTGATGATGAACATCCATAAGCAATTATCAACAATAATGTCATCATCAATCATTGATGGTGTTTCAATTGCATATCATGGGCGAAGAGATATTTATTCTTTCTTCATTTTTTTCCTTTTTTTTCTCTGCTGTGAAATATTTCGTTTGTAACTTAGATACTTTTTTAACATGTTAGAGGAGCAATGGATAAATGATAAGGGCATATCTTGCACTTATTTGGGATTGTATACTACCTTATTTATTGCTAAATTATGTAGGTATCTACCAAATTTAGGTTAAATTATGTTAATTGTTGGTACAATCTCAATTTGGTTGCACTTGGATGAAATTGGCTGGAAAAAAAAAGGTGAAATTGGAGTTTATTTGGAGTTGATTGGGAGTTATTGATGATCAAATGGTTTGCAATTATTCAATATGAAGAATTAAGGAAGCAATCAGAGGAGAATCACAAGTTTCAGGATTAAATCCAATAATTGTAAATTTTGAGAGCTAAATTGCGTACTTTCAAAACTTGTGCCGGATCAATTATTAATGATTGTGGAATATGAAGGACTAAATTATGAAAAATTAAAGACGAAGGACCAAAAATGAACGTAGAAATTATTCAAACTGAATGAAGGAAGAAATTTGGGGACCAAAATGAAAAAAGGGCTAAAAGTTCAAAACTGCAATTGCACTCCTGTGTGTTGCGATTGCAACGATGTGAGACGTAAAAGCGGTAAGCAAAATAATTGTTCCAATCTATTGCAGCCCATTAGGCAGTGTGATCGCGTGGTGATAACTATCAGGTTACGCTGGACTTTGGTAACTATCAGGTTCACAAATTGATCCAATTTCGATTTCCTATTAAACTCGTCCTAATCGAACAGTTATTGAGTTGTTTAATCAATTTTTGACATGTTCCTTTGCTTATTTGACCAATCAATGCACTCGGATCGAACTACTATCTGGTTCGACAATTCCCGATCCAATCCGAGTTCAATAACTATGATACCATGTAATCCTCTTCAATTTTCACATGATTTGAGGCTATTTGTTGCAAAACAATTTTAGAAATAGCACATTTAAATATTGATTCCATTTTGTAATAAAGCTCGCATTTTATTTAATTGTCATATATATATTTATTTAATACAAAAATATTCTACAATTTCTTTTCATAAATAAAAATCATTAACGTTTATTCTATTAAAGAAAAATCTAAATCACTTTTCCACACTTATAATTTTAAAAGAAAACTAAATAATAATACTTTTAAATCTAGGGTATCTAAATTTGAGATGTTATACAAATTATTCACCATGTCATATGAATAATAAGGAAAATATTAGCTGAATTTAATTATTAAGTAAAAAAATTAATTATGAGGAAACTTTTGTAAGTAAATAAGTTTTACAAACAAAAACTTCTAAGCTTTTAAAATTTTTTAAAAAAAGTTACTTAAAGAGTTAACTTTTTTCACTTTTAACTGAAATGGTGAGTGATTTAGCATATATGTGGTGTATATATTTATGTAAAATGGTAAGAAGAGTAACTCATCTGTCAACTTTACACTGTAAATCGAGATTTAGTATCTACATACTACTAATTAGTAACTGTAAATCAATTATATATGCGTTCCTCTAAGTAGAAATTACTGAAAGGAACTCAAAAAAAAAAAAAAAATTCTCATGGTAAAAAAGAGCATGTTAAAAAGCATAGTTATGTAAGATTCAAGAGGTCTATGCACAAGATATTTGTATTAAACCATCAAATTAATGGCAACAAAAAGGAAAGAAATAAATAATCTCAGCTATAACTTTAAGCCTCTTTGTTGCCATAAATCAAATTAAACACCTTTAAACCTGTTGATCTCAGCTGAATGACAAGGTCTACACGCCCACTGCCCTTGTCCAGGAAAGTTAGCCTTTGATTATGTTATACTGCCAATGAGTCAAACTTTTCGCCTTCGAGTCCTTCTGGCTATCTGGAATGAGTAATATGAAACAGCAAGTAAATAAAGAATGCACTGTGTAACTGACAGCAATGAAACAACAGGGTTAGACAAACAAGAAGCCAACATCGCACAGCTTAATGTGTTTAAATTAATTTTGATTGCCCATGGAGACAAATCATTCAACGGACTTTGCTTGAAACAAAAACTAGACCATTTTCCGTATTTCTTGTCATATTTAATACCCCAATGTTAAGACATGAAGAACCTAGGAAGCCTGACATTTACACGTTTGGTACACACTATTGAAAAGTATTAGACATGGAAAAGATTTTAGCTTTTATTTTTTCCTTAATATTGTCGAGTATTATCCAATCCTCGTACAGAACATGCCACAATGGTTTTGGTGCCCAGCTGCTAAAATAACTATGTTAAAAAGTTTTCCATCAAGTTTCATGTCACCACTTAGCACTAAATTTTCAGATTGTCCACAACATTTATGCTAATGTTTGTTCTCGTTCTCTATCCAATTCTGTTTATAATCAACATAATCTTCCTAAATCCATCAAATATATCCCAAAAATTTTCTCAAAAGAAGAATTCAATGATACTAAGCTTCCTCATTTTACAATTTGTTGAACGATTTGATCTAAAAGCTTAAGTTAATAGATAGGATTACATGTATATCATTTAAATATTATCTTCAACCTGCACCCTTACATGTATGTGAAATTCATTTTCTCCCATCAAAGCATAACACGTCGACAATTTTATTAAATGGGTGATGGTGAGACTTGAACTCAAGATCTTTGCTATCTCTGATACCATGTTAAACCATTTAATCTAAAAACTTAAGATATTAGATAGGGTCACATGTATATTATATATTATCTCCAACACAATTCGATTTGGACCAATACATGTTTCTCACAAGAAAGAAATCAGAAAGAACTGCAGAGAAAATCTTACAGCATCATTATTTGTATCGATGACTTCCGATGCTGACGTATCAATAGCAGCTTTCCATCCCTTCTTCATTTTCACTGTAGGCAAAGATCAGAAGTCAAACAAAATGATAACCTACGCTATACATGCACTAGTAAATTATTAAAAATCCTAGGGACAGTGGAAAAATGTTACACTTCAAAATGTGCTCGTGTGCAAACTGGCTCCATTTACTAGATTCTTCCTAAACTAAAGTATGTAGCAGAAAGCTTCTAATAACCACACCCGAAAAGGCCTAAATTGTATTATCCTGATAACTAGTGAACCCAATACTGATATATCATACGACCTTGACCACTAATAAACTGATATACATAATTCCCATATCTAAAGAATTATCAATTATCCAGTTCATACACGTATTACATGTAGGTGCTGGTTCTAGAGATTGTTTGAAAAGCCCATACAGTTTCTATAACGAACAGAAAATGCGAAGCACAAACTAAGGAAGTAAAAGAAAATGTGCAACATATAAGGTAAAAGCGAATTAAAGCATTTAAAAAATTAAAAAGCTCAAAGCTCCTATATAATGTTTTTATTACTTCAACATAATTGCAAAACTGTGTAATGATCCAAAATGACTCTTAATAAGCATAACAGAAGCCAATTACCAGCCTGAGGAACCTTTCTAATGCAAAAGTCTCTCTTTGACAGTTTATCTTGTTCAGTGTCAGATCCCAAGGCTTCACCAATTTCCCTTTGACCACTAAGAGAAGAGTCGTCACCATGATCACTGCAACAGTCCATGTTAGATAGATTTTACTTGAGCATCAGATTGATAATATGGCCCAATGGGAAGAGGATTTATGGAAACGGAACAAGTTGAGTTAAATAGTTAAGTTTAAAACTAAGATTTATTTAGTTATCTTTCACTTTTTTCGGTTCCAATATAAATATCAGTATAAGTTTTATAAGTTTTTAGGCTAACCCAAAATCCAAAGCATCCATTTCAATTAAACAAGGATATCCCGACAAATCTATAATTAAACAAGGATATCCAGACAAATCTATAAAAAGTAATGCCACTACAGATCATCACGATATAAAAACAACACAATTCTATTCAAACAAGAGAAAAAAAAAATGAATTCCATTAAATTTCTGGATTTATTACTCCTGAAGAAGGCATGATAGCTTGTAAGAGTGCAGGTTCCTGAATTGTATCCTAGTAAAGCAAAATAATAAGATGGTTAGAATCCCTGTCTTACCAGGTATCTATTAAACAATGAGGACACGGCTGTGCATTACACAAGATCAGCTGCTTGTTAAGGCATACACACAGAATCTTTCTTTATTTATCGACCTCTTTTCTATTCAATTTTGAAACGGTGGGAGTGGTACAACTTTCTTAATTTTATAATTACAGATTTCCTGTTAAATCCATTTTATCATATAGTGGTGCACTGAAATACACATCTTTCTTCTCGCATTCTATTCACAACACTCCTAAAAACTGGACAAACATTCTGTTAAAATAAAGATGAAGAGCCTCAGACATGTTCATCGCAAAGAGTTCATCTTTCCTGCTCTCCTCGTTCATCTTCTTGCTGGGTTCACCAGGGGTGGGATAATGCACAAATGGACATATAATTTCAGGTCAACAACGCAAGCAAATAAGATGATGAAAAAGGTTAAAAAGGGAGATTGAGAAAAAATACATTACAAAAAGCCACATCACCACACAAGAAATTTTAATCAGTATTTTAAACAGTATCCAGAAGAGCTTACCAGTGCCTTGATTGGAGATCAACCAAATCCTGTAAAGTTATGTCCATATTAGGAATCTATTTGCCCACATTCAAGAAATGCATATTTCAATAATAATTGAAACTTCCATATAAAAATGGAAACTAGGAGAAATGTGACTTAGTGATCAAACAAAAAATAATAGTTACACTCATTAAGTGTGCTAAATGTTACTCAAGGGAGAGAAAATTGTCTCCCTATAAAACAATAGTAAGAGCAGAACAGATCATTTATCTGTCAAACAAAGTAATTTAATATTTATGTTGTGATAAGTAATCAACATGCAAACATATCTGAATTATTTTTTATTCTTACCTTAATGTTATATTGTGGAATAGAGTAGAAAGTGGTTGAGAGTCTTCCATATGCATAAAAAAACATAATTCTGAAAGGACACGTATGCATAATGTGGTACATAGGCACATATGGGTTTCCATAATGTGGTGTTAATGTTCATTTAGAAATTTAATGGGTCCTTTCTCAACAAATAGCATATTTGAATAAAATTCCAAAGTGCAATCAGAATTATTCAGGTTCGTTGCCATGTGTCAATGCAAACACATTCGGAGAAGATATTCAAGCAGATTCCCCTTCTTTATCATAAGTTCTTACAAAAGTAAGATGTTGATCGATACTCTCTTTCAGATAAATGGAGAAATCAGCATAACCACTCCTAATAAAAGTGATGTGAAAATTAAAAAATAGAACTTCTACACCATGAGAATAACATTACATATCCAGAACTATAAGTTAGCTCTCAATCAAAAGAAAGCAAATACATAATAGAAGTCAATATATGCGTAGGAGTTCAACAAAGGCGAAGAAAGCACCTTGGAGCTGCAGTGCTCAATGTGGTTGGCAGCTCTTGAGAAGTTTGACGTATCAGCACTAACAATGCTACATCCAGTAATTGTTTCTTTTTCTCTGGAAGAACTTAGAGTGACGTCCTTCTGAGCCAATAGAGGATTTGTCGCAGAATCACTAGACAATATGAGCTGATGGTTTCCAATTATTACTTCACCATTTCCATTAGATTCTACATCATGTTCATCATCCATAGAGAACTCTTTATGCAATCCAACTGATCCATTAAAGGAGGAAACAACATGATTTTCTTTTCCTCCAGTATTAACCTCCTGACTGGAAGTTCCATTCTGCGCCTTTTGTCCTGTACTTGATTTCTCACCTTGCTCTTTATTCCTATCTATTAATAAATTTACTGTGTTGCACGATGCCAAATTTGATTTGCTGGTTTTAGTGCCATTTTGCAGTAAAGGAACATGATGCAATTGTCTGTTACGCCTACTGCCATCACTAGCAGCCTGTAAAAAGAAAAGGAAGATAAATGTGAATAAATTTAAATATACATAATGATATATTATATATCTAAAACGAGCAAAGGTAATTACAACAAATGTACCCAGAAGACCCCAGTTTTCAGACTATGTACCAAATTCTTCATAAAACTTTCATCAAGTTTATAGCCAGGAAATGAATAAATATAATCCTGAAAAGGAAAAATAAATAAATAAAGAGACTATTAGAATAACAAAACGAAGAGATTCCACATGTAGTACAAAATACAATGCCAGCCCGGGAACTTGCCATTCTTTTTCCACCAGGACAACTTCTATAGAGTGAAGATGGAAGCAGAATAAGTCCAGGGGTATGCGACACATCGCCATGACTGCAATTCAGATTATTCAAAATAGAGATTCCAGCTTCTGCCAGCAGACGAAGCTTCTGCAATACAGTATGTATTGAGGTATTAATCAAGGTATTGTAGTACACATATGTAAATGTGTGTGTAAAGGTATGTAGACAAGCATGTATCATGTATGTATTAAAAAAAATATCCTTTGCAAAAGAATGGAGTACTTACAGGAGTCACCTGAGTATCAACAGCATCCTCAGCCATTTTTATTGCACGAAGAATACCTCGTACGTACGAAGTAGCAGTATGGATAACATTCATGTCACCATCAACTAAATCATCGTTTACTAATGCCTGCAAAGTGACAACAAGTGGACTGCCAAAACAATGAATGAAAAATAAGGACATCATAAATGATGTGGATCACTGTTAAAAAATGGCATTTCATTACTGCCAGCAGATGGCCACATCACCACTTTCAAATGAACCAGCAATACCTGAGAAATTGAGAATAAACATCTTCATCTTGACAGTCTGGAGCAGGGAAACTAGTATCGTGAGCAAGAACATGGACCAAAAACACGATTATGTATACAGGACAATCAGTTGCTCCTTGTGTGGATGTCGTTTCATGGTTTTGAGCTCCTTTACTATATCCCCGAATAAATTCTTCCAAATATTTCAATGACTAATATGGAGATCATGTCAGGAAAAGCCAAACATGTGATGTAAAGTGTAAAACAAACTCAAAACAACACAAATAAGAAAGAACACCTACATCATCACGCAGATCTTTTAAAGAATCCAAAGCGCCAAATGAGAAGGCACATGAATATCTGCTGGGTATAGCACGAGCCTTCAAAAGCTTGTACACTTTGTTGATAAATGATCTACGTAATAAAGGAGAACGATCCTGACATAAGTCAGTTTAAACAAAAATTAATAAGTGAATAGTCTGAATGGTTATATGAACATATTATAGTTGAAGTGAAATAAGAAGTAAATCAACTAATTGGCATTCTGTGTCAGTTGTTTACTACCTAAAATATAGTGTAACAGGGGAAAAAAAAAAAGATCATTAGCCACTACATTCCCATGGTTTTAGAAAACGGACGGTTGTGAGATGTATTGTGGTTATCAAAAGTAGAGAAAGTATTGGCTGTCTGGGCTTGTTCAGAGTTTGAAACCACAAGCTAGATCAAGGTGTTTCACACTCAAAATGGATTGGGATGGTTCTCAAAGATGTCCATTAGCCCTTTTGCTTTTTTAAATGAACTTTGGCTAATTGAAAGTACACCCCTACTGCAGGCTGCAGCCTCCTATTATTATGTTATTGCAGTCCATTTTCACATTCTTTGAAGTTTTGCCAACCTTAGCCATCAATACTGTAAGACGGAAAATCTGCGGCGAAATATGCAAATCCCACTTCCTTGAAAGCCGAAGAACGGACTTGGCTGCAGCCAATCTGATGTGAGCCTCGTCATATTCACTAAAAACACAGTGAACACAATGCAATTATATGTATTTGACAAGATGAGTGTACCGACACAATAAGCCGTAACAGAGAAACATAACTCAGAGAAAACAACTCAATATGTTGAGACAAAAATATAAATAAATAAATTACTACCCTCTCCAAGAGGTTACTGTCAAACTTGAAATGGTTCAACACAAAGTTTTATTCGACAAGTGCGATATACTCGAGCAAGAAAGCTATAAAGGATAAACATAACTAATATGAGATTGCATAAAATGAGCAAAATGGCTCGTTAATAAAAATAAACAGCAGAAGTGAGACATGAGTAACACAAGTCCAATTTACAAGTAAAGCCAAGAAAGTCCATAAGAATCAGGCATGCTGTGGACTTGGAATCAACCAAAGGCCTAATAGATGGTGAACGATCAAAGCTACGTGAAGATCGAGGTAGCTATATGCCCATAAAGTTTTCTGAGATAAGCTTTTCAAGTTTCATTCCAAGTATAAATACACAATGTGAAAACCGTCCTCCGATGAAAACAGAAACTGAAGCACCACAATGCATCTCAAAATATTATCATACGAGCCAGCCATCATTTTTTTAATTTCTTTGATAGGGTAGGCGTGACAAGCTTCCGCAAGTCAAATGACAGCAACAATCAATACAAGACATCGCCACCTCATAAGAAAATATAAGGTAAGGATGAATTTGGGTACTTATTCAACTGGCTCTGGAAAGATACTTCGAGGAAAAAATCTCAATAAATATTTTTGTCCCTCTTTGAGAGCTTAAACTTCCAAATGAGGTAGTTCAACTCGTATAATAGCAAGCAAAAGTCCTAGGTTAATTATCACCATCCATCTATAAAAAAATTGTACTTTTCTCGAGCCCTGGTAATAAAATGACTTTGGCATGTATGTGACTGTTCAAGACAAACTTTAAGCCTTCATTAGGGAAGAATTTATGAACAGTCTATGAAAAGATAGAAATGAGTGGTGGAAGTAGATAGTTCTTGTGAGTTAGAAAATGAAGTTTGATCATTTATAAATTAGCCAAATGGAGGCTAAATAAATAAATTTGATTCCCTCTTCACAATTAAGCTTTCATATGAGGCAGTTCACCATTTGTGCACCAAAAAGATATTATCTATAACTAAGGATGAACTTATTAACACATCATTGAGAGGCTTGAGCACAAATGCTCAAAGCAACAACTAGTCGATAATGAAAGAGTAAATTCATTTATTATTTGAGGGTAGAAATAACATCAAATTCCAGATGAAATTATAAATTCACTATTAAGTATAGGAAGGGTTCATTTTTTCAATCAAAGCCTGTGGCGGTTGGCACGTGAACAAATTCATTAAATGGGTTGCGACGAAACTTGAATCCAAGAGTTTTGCCTACTCTCTGATACATGAAGTCAGAATAATATGAATAGAACAATTATGTATATCCATCAACAAGGTAACAATAGCTTAGCATGTACACCTCTCTTCTTAGAGTAAGAAAGAAATAACTATACAAGAAATATTACAAAAGACATTCCATATAATTACTCAAAACTGTCAATCAGGATCAGGATTAGAATATATATTTGCCATAATTAAACAATATATTTACGGCATGATTGTATATTATTAGGTAGTTTTGTACAGTTAATCGCTTTCCATCTTTGCTAGAGTTGTAATTAGGGAAGTGATTGTCGAAGATCCTCCATTCAAAACTGAGGACTCTCGCAATTTTCTTCATTCAATCTAAATCAATATATTTGACAAAAACCATAGTAAATATATGCAAGCTGCAATTCATTAATTGATTGTACTTTAAATCAATTAGTCTTAAAAATAGAAACAGATAATAGGAAATCAATCACATTTTCTACAGTAGTAGAAAGAATAGGAAAAGTGTTGAGGGAGTGGAACAGCCTGTCAGCCTGCAAAAGGACTGAAGGTTTTTTTTTTTTTCAATTCACTTCTCTCTTCCTTGAGGATGTAATTCTTTAGCTTATTTTTTGGAAGAAATTCATTTATGTATATGATATGCAGATTAGTATGCATAAAAATCCACACACACACCCACACACACCGAGGCAAAGTTGACTTGTATGTAAAGGTTATTTACTTATTGCTGAAAAACATAACAAGGCGAAACCCACAAGTCATTTTGAGAGTCTTTACCATGGGACTGTGACATCAGAGAACCTCCCCTTTTGTAGCATTTCCAGAATGATGTCCAGCAGATAATTGATTGGACGACTAATACGAGTGTGATTATGTGGCAAAAAGCTCCTGACAAGTGCTTTAAGCCCAAAAACCTGCAGGAGTGAGAATTAAGGCAGCTGAATTTGAAAAACCAAAAACAAAGTGAACGTGCTTTAACTGACACGCAGAAGAAACAGGAATTATGTAGACAAATTAAGCTATTGTACATTTGGCCTGCAATTTCAATGTCATTTTATGCTAAGGACAGGAACTGATAGATATATAAATGACATAACGAGAAGCTAGTGCTACAGCTCGAGCCAGAAGCATATATATGGATCTCTGTATGAAGCCAGACCCACCTTGGAGAGGGCGAATGGAGATGAAAGAATGGATCTTACAACATTGGTTCACAGAAAAACACTCTCCAGCAATCTTAATGCATGGAGAGATCAAGAATATACTTCTAGCTTTTCTTCGTGTGATTGTTGAATAAAGAAAAAGTATGTCTCCAGTGTTCTCAAAAGCACCCGAGGCTTTTGCCTTGAGGTTCACCTCATACGACATGTTCATTAGCATCATAGATTACACTTTGAGTCCCATTGTCAAGGCTTTGACTTACTAAGGTGCACCCTCAGGGCAGCTCAGGTGTGTGCCCCATAGTCTTGCCCTTTCTAGGCTGTTAAAAAGCTGATTTTCCATATCCCAAAGTGTTTTAAGGTTTTTTGGTTGTTTTAAACACAACCCACCCCAACCCTAAGAACTAAAACAAAAGAATTAGAGATCAAGGAAGCAAAAATAAAGGTTCTTTGCGTTTTCTTTGTTTTTTTCATTTCCTTGCTCTAGAAGTAAAAGAACACATTTTTTTTTCAGACTTTCAGTTCTACCTGTGAACTAGTGGTCTTGTGCTGTGAATGATACTTTGTTAATTTATTATTCGCTCTTTGTTGATTCTTTTTATATTTCTAGTTGCAAATTAGACTTTTAATTTTGTTGAAATGCTTTATTAGGGATATTTTAGATAGTTTGTGTATTGTGAGTATAATTTTGTGTTGTTAAAATTTTTGGAATTACGTCCTACATTTACGTCGAGTCTTACACCTCAACGACCCCCAATCCTCAATTTACCCTTTTTAGACTCCGTATTCCAGTACCCTTAAGCCAATCAACTTGGATCCTTCGTGCAAGTCTCATATGTTTTAGGAAGTTCCATGCCTAAGGACCATCTACTTCTTACTGTAAATAAACACAAAGGAGAGAACATTTTAAAATGTCGATTGGAAAAATTACTCATTACCTTACAGATAAGAATTGAAGATTCCACCATTACTGGATTGTGTGACATGTGAATGATATGACATCAAATTACCAACTTGATGGTCCGTCGTAAAGATATATATATTGGCCTTACACATTAACCTTCACATATAGAATGAAATGTACCAATAAAAAGGGAGAAAAAATGAAAAATTATCTAAAGGGACGCTTCCTCCTACCAAGCTTTTTGACAAATAGATTTGACAAAGCATCCTCACTCTTAATTTATATCAATCTAATTTAATTGCAGCATCTCTAATTATTTGGTTAGCGTCTTTCACTTAATGAATCACGCGTTTTTGGCATAGAATAAATTCTTCTAAAATTCCAAAATAACTCCACCACACCCCCCACCCCACCCCTCCTAAATCATGTCCAACCACAAGTTTGATTTGGGACACAAAGATAATCTAACAATTTAGCCCATGTTTGGGAGATTTATTGAGAATAGATTTGTGAAAACTGATTTTTTTTTTTAGAATGTGTGGGTAGAAAGAAGGGAAAAGTTATGGTCCATGTGCAAATTATTTTACTGGAAGAACGTGTGGTTGACGATGAGTTTGAGGAAAATGAGTTTTAGAAAATGGAGACCAAACAAGGGCTTAATAAAGCAAAAGCCTCCAATCCATGTTTTTAGTTAATAATTATCCATGTTGTATACCAGGAACTGATCTGTCTAGGTGTTCTCTACATTACAGACCGTTCTGCACCTTATTAAGCTCTATGTAAAACACTTCCAGCACAATGCTTCTATAGTCAACTATCCGTTAACATCACATACAAAAGTTCGATATTTGTCTATTTTGCATCTTTAAGGACAGGAGATGGATTGAGCAGGAAAGATTGCTCCAATGTACAACTGAATTATGTACAAGTAACAAATTATTGAAAAAATCCTCCAAATGTTATAATGAACTATGAAATCGGAAAAAATGCTTGCCTTTAACTTGCAAAAACTGCAGCACTTTGAAGTCTCATCAAATAAATCACAGCATTCTCGCACGTGGTTCTAAGAAAACATGGAAAATGAAAAGAATAGAACACGAGTCAATATATGACAGTACCGTACATAAGTTCCAGTGAAAATGAAAAGGAAAAATATAGAAAAATAGAAACTTACATCTTTTCCTTGAAATATTTCCTCCACGATATATTTTGTGATCTCTTTTTCTTGGGCATCATATGTTAAAACAGAATGTTGCGCCATACAGCCTATAGACTGCAATGCAGTGGGAATATTCTGTCCGCTGTGTAGAGAATCCACAAGCCTCTGATCCAACAATAAAAACAAAGACAAAAATTTGAGTCTTAACAAACACCAAAAGTGCTTGCATAACAAAGAATACATGGACCATGGTTCAAGTAGACTAGTAGTGCATAAGCTTAATAGCCACCAGTCAATCCATGCACAAAATATTTATAGGTAAAAAGCTATTTTACTTTACCCCATGATTATCAGCATGCACTAATACCACAACTTATTGTGCATTGATGCCATTATTTCAGTTGTCATTTAAAAGCAAAATTGCCTAAACATACAAGCACCCTGACAAGTAAAAGGACAAATAGGCACAAAGACTCTACCATTCAACCCTAGTAAAACAATGTTAATGATCATCTAAGCAAAGAAGAAACTGTGCACCCAAAAATACAGAAAGGAAAATGTAGGTGAAAGAAAACATAACATAAAAAAGTAAAACTTATTCAGTTACATGGGAGTAGAGAAACAACAGAAATATAAACTTATAAAATAGTACTCCTATAAAAGCATTGACATTCATGTTTGAGTGCATGCTATAAGACCATAGCTGAATCTTAGTGAATAATGGAGAAGTATAAACGCACATTGACAGATATAGGCATATGATAGTACTCAAATGTGGCAAAACTTTATTAGCATTAAGGTAAGCAAGAATAGATAGCTAGACCTTGAACAGCTTTGAGATAATCAACTGCTCGGATGTACCAATTAATGCAGCAATTGCAGAAACAGCAAGTTTAGACTGAGCACGAGTTCCCTCCAAGCATACCTTCTCAAGGGAAGAGTATATATCACTACATACACAAAAGCTTATAACATTACTATAACTTGTAACTCAAAAAGAGCAATTGTAAGCAAGGTGCATGACATGAATTCGATGTGTATAATTCATGGAATTAACGATAAACTATTTTCAGGAAATTGATATATTTGTGTAAGCTTAGGGAGGAGAGAAAGGAGGTTGAAGCTTGATTCGCTTGTGTACAAAATGTTACAAGATGTCTGTAATAGCAGCGCTGATACTTGAAACTGTACACAAATCAGGGTACAATCACCTACTATACTTCTAATACAAGCTTAAAAGACTCGGCGGTTGCTTTCTACAATGGTGAATTAAAACTTGAGTTCCAGTGCAGAGACCTAAATCATAAGTTCATAATACGTAATATAAGAGGGGTGCATCTTACAGGCACATACATGCACAGAAAAATACAGTGTTGTGGACTGTGCAGTATTTAAGTACCAGTGTTGAGTATTTCTTATTAGGATTAACAAATGGAATATCTGCCCTATAAACTGGTCATGATTTGGAGTAAAATATTTTAGAGGGTTTAACAGTCTATTGCAGTAAAATGGGTTCAGTTACCAGGTCAGACAAACAGAGTCGGATTAAAAACCATTTCAACTCATAAAGTGAAGAAAAGAACAGGTTTGAAACATCAACATTTGAAGTGTCGGTACATCAACAGTTTGGAGATTTGATGAAGCAAACTTTTTGATGCACGCACAGAACCAACAGCATTTCCCATGTCCAGGTAATAGCAAGAAAAGTTCCAAGACCCATGGCATGACTGGTATTTGGATTTGAGATTAGCATTGCATTGGAGCATAATTTGATTTCTAGGAGAACTATGGGCACCTTATGTGGTTATAAAGCCTCAACATCAGATGTCACAATGTCAAGCTTAGTGAAACTACTGAGCAGACCACGTTTGCCACCAATGAATTTTATTAGGATAAAAAATGGAAACCAATATATTCTGAAAGGCCACTATAAAGAGACATGCACTATACAAACGGAAGTTTACAAAGTTGAACTTATATCATTGCAAAAGAATTTAAATTCAAAAAACACCTTGCACTTAGGTTGGTGTAAAGAATAAGGATATACCATCTTCTTGTTTCATGGTTAATTGAACTCATGTGTCACAGTTCTGCAAGAACGTGTGAACAGATTTTCTTGTCAAATATAATCATATACAATGACCATATGTTTATTTTACCCACTTAAACAAAAAGATAATGTTTGTCTTAGCTGAATAGTAGGTCCAAACTTACTTAGTGCTTTTGTGGAAGTGATTGTTTGGAAAGTAATTTTTTTGGAGTGGTTAAAAAGTAAGGAAAAGTTATGGGGACTGTGAAAAATGATTTTTTTAAAAGAATGTGTAGTTAGAAATGAGTGTAGAAAAAGTGATTTTCGAATAATCACTTTCATACGGGGCTTAATACTCTTAATAATTTGACAATTTCAATTAATATACAAAACTAATTTTGAACATTTAGAATATTGAAAAATCAATTAGTCAGCCTCACGTTGTGCCTGACCGGCCAGTCTTCCATCTCCACAGCTTCAAATATAATTTCTTTTCAAATTTATTATTAAAATAATAAGAATTTCAAAATAAAAAATTGTTGAATTAATTAAAAATCTTAAAATTCAAAAATTTAAGTCAGTTGAACTCATTCAAGTTTCTGTCTAGTTATAAGTATTGATTTATCGAATGTGGAAGTGCTTACAAGAAAGATTTACCCATATGCACATCTTTTAAGCATAAAAGTATTACTTGTATAAGAAAAGGTAAAATAGCTTGTGAGTATAGTTTTTAAGATAAGTCATGCAACCTCTTAGTTGCACATCGACTTTCTTCCTTTGAGCCTACATACTCCACTAAGCTACAAAATACCCCTTACATCTTGAGTCCAGTGTTCATCTTGATAGCAACGTACTTTTTATTTACCCCGAAAAAGTACTTGCAATAATAATTAAATGCCATGCCAGCGATCATACTGAGACATGAAGTGTTTCCCTAGAAAGAACCTTCTCAGTCTATTTCACGGATTTTAACAACTCACAAAAGCTAAAAACTTTAGCTTGCAAATCACACACTGAGAAAAACTGCATAAACATCTATAAATAATATACAATTCACTTAAAGAACACCTGAGTTTGATTGAAATTTGAGAGCCTTCTCTAGCCAGCATTTCAATTAGCTGTTCGTTAAATGGGATGATCTCTTCAATTAACAAAAGCTGAAACTGCTTCTCTGAACCTCTCAGAAGTGAGGGGAACGCACTGATTATAGTCTAGGAAATATAAAAGAATAATTCTATTAGTAGATATTTATTACACATAAAATAACATTCAACCAATAGACAGGAAATGCACTAAGATGGAGAAAAAGATGTACTGTATAATTGTTCATTTTTGTTTGTCAACAGAGTAAGATTTCTTACCAAAAGAAGTTGCACAGAATAATTCCTCAAATGCTTATTTCCAAATCTGTCACTAGAAAGACAATCTAAAATACAACGGACATGGTCAAAGCTAAATATATTAAACGAGCACTTCATGAAAAGTAATTGCAAGAATTCAGAAAGAGTTTGATCCCCGATCTTTCTGCAATACTCATCCTGGAAAAAGGAATAAGTACGTAAAAAATAAATTAGTGAAAAATCATATAAAGAAAAAGATAGAAGATTAGTTTAACATAATAACATTGATATGGCTCATGACAGAATAATACATTTGGTAGGTTGCTAAACACAAACAAAGTTATATGTAAGTTAAAGTTAATAACTCTACGTCAAGTGTGCGTGCAACCCAAATAAAATTCCAGGCCGTGTAAGAAAAAATGTAGCACAAATACAGAATGGAACTATGTAGATCTTTCTAAACACTATATTAAAAGGTAATGTTCCTAATTACTGCTTGTCAAAAGTGTGATAATCATATTTTGGGTGAAGTCAGGACTTGCATCAGTCAGGAAAGTGAAAAAGGATGTATTGAAACTTTAAGTAGGCCCAAAGTCCCAGCTTACAATAAAAATAAAAATAAAAAACTAAACCTTATCTTAAATAAATTTGGAGCTGGCGGCATTTGATCCTTTTTTATCACTCTATTACGTTATGCATGATTATTCTTGAATCCAACAAAAATATCTTTAAAACATTCAATGTGGCATGTGGAGCAGGAATCTCATTTATTGGCCTTGACCCTAATGTTAAGACAATAAACCATGTTAATTTTTCAATGGAAACATTGTAAAGATTCTTATTTGTCTTCAACGGCTTGAAATTAGACAAGTTGTTCATTTTGCACATTAACAGGGCGGGAAGTGTTTACATGGGTGTTCCATCATTAGTGTTTTCTTGTTGGGGACAAGACTCCAAGTGAATGCCTATGTCTTTGAAGGAAGTCTGGATCTGATGATTTATAAAAAGAATGATAACATAAACAAAGAGAAGAGCCATCAAACGCCCTATCCTAATGATTAGGAGTAAAAGAAGGGAAAAGAGGAAAGCACTTGCAACATAACCACCAAGTCCTGTTTCATAAAAAAGTGAAAGGTGAAAGTTTCAAGAAACTCATGACACAAATGAAAGCTATAAAATGCAGATAGTCTAGCTTAACGAAAAATTTCAGACAACACAAACCTGACAATTCATCTAAAGATCTCTACCTATGCAACAGTGGTCATAGACAGAAGTTATCCACCAGTCCCCTAACCCTAAGCTTCTAAGAACAGACAAATGGCAGATTGGTGCGGAAGCGTTTATAAAATTCTTATAATAAGAATTATGTAGTAATTAAG
>CAIGRT010042187.1:0-10800 GCA_903798405.1 Fraxinus platypoda | reverse complement strand
TTGCTGTTGCTGTTGCTGTTGATGTCTGTCCCGATTTATGTTTTCTTCATGCTCCCTCCTCCATCGGGGAGATACTTCCCGATGGCGGAAAGTGGCCTAATCTCGCCTAGGTTGTGGATCATGCCTCAGCTGGGCATATCCATCGGTCTAGAGTTGTCCAGATTCTCATTTCTGGAGTTTAAGCCTATGGGATGTTGGGCAATATCCCTGCAGTCAGCAGTGTTGTGGCTGTAAGAATGATGATAAGAGCAATATTCCTGGAGGTTATGTCTGCTTCGAGATCCCGGGCCTCTCCCTCGGCCTCATCCTCTACGGGGGGCCTGCTGCGTAGACTCATTCCTTTGAGGGTTTGTTGTGGGTACATCCTCATAGGCGAATGTCGGCATGACGTTTAGAGTAGCTGTAGTGAATGCTTGGCCTGAGCTTATTGATCCCGCTGGTGGTCTATCGGGTGCGAGGTAGGTCATCTCCCACGTTGCCTTTGTTGGGGCTGGAGACCTATGCTAGCCCTATTTATCTACATATTCCGATTCTAGATACGAGCTCTACGAGGCTGAGTGGGAGGTGATCGAAGATATTTACAAATGATCTCTGAAGCTCAGAAGCTTCACCCATCTCATTGACTGAAGCCGCTACTTCTTGGACTTTGGACTGATGGCCCCCAAGGGTAAGAGGCCTCTTTACTTTTGCCCAAGTTTATATTCATCAAATTTACAGTTTCTAACTTTTGCCCTCACTTTCGCAGACAAATTTACCAAAAATGAGTACCCAACTCCTGACAAGGCCACTGCCATCACTGGCACTAGGGCCCTGAAGCCTTCCTCCTCCAGAGCAAAGAAAGTAAGATCGCGGTTATCTCGTCCACGCAAGTGGGGCTTCGTCCACCTTTGGGACCACCACATCCCATTCTGAAAAAGAAGTGGCCCAGCAGTCGAAACTTCTTCAATCTTCGATCAAGACTACTATTGTGGAGCAGTATGGAGGGCCAATGAAGAAGCCAAGAAGGAGATAACTTCAGCCTCCGAGGCACCAAAGAAGGGGCAAGTTGAGAGGACCCCAGGGAAGTCTGGAATCTTTCTCGCTGGGAAGGAAGACAAGATTGCCCCGGCAGTCCTGGAGATGTTGCCGCCTGAAGTCCGAGGCACCACTAAAAATTTTAACAAGTTCTGGACTGAGAGATGGCAAAACTATGTGGCCATCTGTGATGCGGTGGACCTCACTACCTGAATAATGAATTGAGATCTTGTATTTATAGAGATAGGTGGTTAACTCCTATTATGACTAGGTTGTTTGATATATTATTTAATTAAGATAGATAGCTTTAGAGTCCTATAAGGATTAGGTAATGGAATCTTATTGGGACATCGAAGTTTATCTTAGTTTAATAAAATTGATGATGTGGAAGTTGAGAGTTTTACTAGGTTAAGTATACGGACGTAAAATTGGCAAAGGATGGAGCTCGAGGACAAAGGCACCCTTAGGTAAAGTGTGATACATCGAGGAATAACCTCGAGCACGAAGGTTGCAGCAAGCTTACTTTGAAGGTGTATGAGTTCAAGTATGAAGTTCGGGATATTTTCCATTGTTCCTTGATCAAGCAAGAACATATCAAATATTTAGGGGGAGAGAGTAGGCCAAGTGAATTGGTTGAGGATACTAAAAGTTGTGATACCAAAGCAATGCTCGACCATGCTCAACCCTAAGCATACTTGTCCAATTCAATAAAACAAGTGATTAAGTGCTCGATGTATATCATCGATGGTCCTCGGGATGGAAGTGTTCATGCTTAGCAAAATTCCTCCATATCAATGGCCCTCGTGCATCCATGCTAGAAGTTTGGGGATGAGATGCACAGTAATTGAGAAAGTTCTTAGCATTTGATGGTCGAAAACTTCTGGAATGGTCATATTCTCGAGGGCTAGCATGATTCTGACGTAATCCTCGAATGAGAAACAACAGTTAAAGAGGGATGCACTAGATAAGCAACACATAGCCTAATCTAAAGGCCCAGGTGGCGACCTTTAGCCTTTCTCATTAACACATATAAATACCACATTCAACTTTCATTTTTTTATTTTTCACTCTTTCTTAGCAATCCTCGAGATTAGGAATATTTATCGATTTTTAAGCATTTAGCCTTAGCGGCAACTAGAGAGTCTGAGCTTATGCCAAACTGCGATTGTCGAACTCTAGGACAAGAGGATGGGATGGTTAGGGCTTGAGAATGAGAGTTTGTTATTTTTTGGAATTCCTAAATGGGAGATTTAGGTGGCCCCTACACCCATTTTTTGTAGGTTTTCTAGTCGAGCGTAATATGTGCCCAAGGACAATTAGTGCCTAATGGGTTGAGAATGCTCATTTATTTCTTTATAGCCTGCAGATATTTAGGTACACATACCTTGACCTCTATAGGATGATCTTCGAGCTTAAACAGCTACCACATTTTACCTGCTTTGCTTTCCTTCATCCTGAGGAGGGTTTAGGATCCTGAAGATTCCTAGCTCCCTAAAGGAATGGAAAGAGAAGTAGTTTTATGTTATTCCTCGAGAGCTCAATGTCCCTTTTACTCCTCGATGGAGATACCTAACAAGGCGAGGTTTTGTAAGGAAAGGCATATTTTGAGACCTTATAAAGGGATATGCAAAAATTATAGGAACCTGCTCCTCTGGTTTATGAACTCGATGACATCCTCGGGGATGTAGCCAACGTTGATGGTAGGGTTTCTTTTTCTTCAATATTGTTCTATCTGCTTATAGCAACCTCAGGCTTATTACTTTGTCATTATTTTTGTAGACATGTCGTTTGATCCAACTACTCTACGTCGAGCTGTTAACTCCAAGTCCAAAGTGCCTCAAGTGAGAGCCCCCATGCATAAGAAGAGGAGGAAGAGGCCTAGGGATCGTATTCCTAATCTGCCCAGGAGGGGAACTGGTAAGTCTTTAGGTGCAAGAGGATGAGCCCTAACCTAGGAAAACCTCAACGCGGGGAACTACTCCTTGGGCTCAGCCTCAAAATAATAATCCTCGAGTTTCATGGCCACGTATTACTCCTGAGGTTGTAGACCTCAAGGATGACTTCATCCTCATCATTGAGGACTACGAACGTTGCCATTTAGTCCTGAGCATCATTGCCAAATATCAAGGTGACGTCGAGTTCGGCGAAGGCATGAAGGCTATGAAGATGTTGACCTTAAAGGTAATCTCAATTACTATTCATAATTTATTTATCAAGTTTTTATCCCGACTTGTTTGTTGAGGCCTTTATTTTCTTTTTTAGACTTTAAACATAACTCAGGGTCTTTCTTTGAAAGGGATGGATGAAACCTATAAAGTCGTTGAGCTTATTGAGTTAGTAGAGCTCCGGGATAAGAAGATCATAAACTTCAAGGCTAAGCATACCTTCTTTTGAAGAAGCTCGATGACATGAGAAACAGGCTACAGAAGGCTCGATATGAGGTCAGGATGGCAAAGGATGAGGTTGAAGAGTATAAGCTAGCACTTGAGCAGACCAAGAAGGATTTTGAAGCTAAGCTCTGCCATGCTCGGTAATTGGTGGTCGAGGACTTTAAAAAGTTAGAGAAATTTAACAGGCTGAAAGGCGAGTGTTCGATGGACTCATACTTTTATGCTCTAAAAAAGCTTGGGGTTTTCTTCGTACCCAGATGCCCGAGGTCAGTTTTGAGGATCAGAAGACGATCCTGGAGATCATGATGAGCTTTGTACTATTTGACATCGAGGAAGCTACTACGAGGAAGAAGGGATCAAGGATGATGGGGGTGAGGAGTTACCAAGGACGCCAACATGGCACCTGAGGCTACTGATCTAGATTAGGTACTTTTTCCCTCTCCATTTGTATCCCAAGCTTTCTTTTGTTCATATGACTTTTTTTTTTATTTTTATCATGTAATCAGCTCGAACAATGTTTAACAATATGTAAAATTTTCAATGATATTTTCAGACTATATCAGTTTATTGCTCAATCAATTTACCTCGACGAATGAATAGTACAACGTGTCATTGAACCCGAGCTTTAAGAACTGATTTAATCAAAGAAGCAAAGTAAAAGCTCGATGAACAGGTCGTGCTTAAAAATGATAAGTTGATCTAATCTTAAAGGATGGTTTTTGATATTAAAATTACTAAGCTCGACGACCTGATGCAAATTGATCTAACCCAATCCCTCAAACAAGATATGAGTTAAGGAATTAAGCTCGACAACAAGGTCGAACCAAAAGTGAATTGTTCAAATTATATATAAATTGAATAATGCCCGACGACTTTATGACCTGGTGATGGAGTTCTTAGATATGATTTTTTTCATATATTCAGTAATATGCTTGATAAACTTCCTTGGAAATTTTGACAATCAACGTTGACACTTGAGGTTCTTGTACGGGACAAGGCTTTGAGTGCTTGCACATGACAGGGTTTTGAGTACTAGTATAGGACAAGGCTTAGGGTGATTGCATGGGCCAAAGCTTTAAATGCATGTGCGGGTCAATGCTTTGAGGTACTTGCACGGGGCAAGGTTTTTAACAACATTAATCTTAGAAAAATGAACTTTATTGGGATGAGATCTCAACTACTAATCAAAGCAAACCTTTTCTACAAATTAAAAATGGGTACGTAGGCCCAACCAACTGAAAAGTAAAAACATGCGGGACATGCAAGCCTGCTTAAAAAAAGAACTAAGTAAACTAATAAATAAGATAGGGCAAGCTACTTGTAATAAATCTTCAAAATGTCAGTGTTCCAAGGTCTAGAGAGTGGTCTTCTTGAGGTATCATTCAAGTTGTATGCTCATCGGCAGACTTGCCGTATGGCTTCAAGAGGTCCTTCACAAATTGGCCCAAGTTTGCAAAGGGCATGACCAGTAACTTCGGCTCTTCTAAGTACGAGGTCCCCAACTTTGAACTTCTTGGGTCTTACTCTATTATTGAAGTGTCTTGTTGTTCTATTTTAGTAGGATGCAACCTTTAAGGCAGCTTACTCACATACCTCTTTGAGGAGGTCTAGGTGCTCAGTTGTGCGATCCTCGACCTCAGGCTCCAGACGTCTAAGACTGAAAAGTTTAACGTCCATTGGAACTATAGCCTCAATACCAAATGCTAGCATGCAAGGGGTCTTACCAGTTGTTTTGTGAGATGTTCAGTATGTCCAAAGTATAGAGGATAGCTCGTAGGGCCAAGTACCCCTAGCATCCCCGATCTTTGTTCGGAGGTCTTGCAATATAATCTGATTTATCACTTTAGCAAGGCCATTACTTTATAGATATGACATTGATGCTAAATGGTGGTTAATCTTGAGGTTGATGCAAAAGAACTGAGAATTATTGAACTATCTGTCGTTGTCAGTTATGAGAACTTTGGGTATCGCGAACCTGCAAACAATGAATTTCCAAATAAATGACCTAAAGCTTGGGCTCGAAAATTGTTGCTAGGGGTTCTGGCCCGTTTAGTAAAATATTCCATTGATACAATGATGAACTTCAATTGAACTATTGTCACAAGAAACGGTCTGAAGATGTCGACATGCCATTATTCAAAGAGAGCTGAATAAAATCATTGGTGGGTGAAAGGATAATGTTGCCGAACCTCTGACACTTGTCACGTTTCTTAATATAGCATGAGTTGTCTTTCTTCATGGTAGGCGAGTAATACCCGTACTTTATAAGTTTGAAGGCTAGAACTCGAACTCCTTGATGATTCCTACACACTCCTTCATAGAATTCTGTTAAGACCTGGGATGACTCTAAAGGTCTAAGACACCTTAGATATGGGAGTGTGAAGCTCCTACAGAATAGAACCTCTCTAATCATGCAGTACCTTGGTGCTCTAGATCGGACACTTCTCACTACTCGAGGATCCTCTGGTAAATTTTCATTAGTTAAGAAGTCAATTATTGGGTCCATCCACAAGGGTTCATTATCAATGTCCATGACGTTGGATGTTTGATTTATGCTAGGTTTCGTCACAATTTTGATGTGGACTGTCCTATCAAGTCCATCTACTTCCATGAAGACGAGTTTAGATAAGGCATTGGCTTTACAATTGTTAGCTCGGACAATTTTTATAATTTCACAGTTCTTGAATTGTCTTTGAAGATCGTGGACTTTTAAACAATTTAAGCTCATCTTCTTTTTCAAATGTACATTCAATCTAACCTACCACAAGTTGTAAGCCACTAAGAATCTTAATATGTTCAAGCTCAATATTGTTAGTGAGCTCTAGAGAAATGATGACCTCATACTTCACCTAATTGTTTGTAGCCTTGAATTCAAATCTGAGTGCACATTGAATTTCTGTGAGCTTGTCTGGGCTAATAATTATAACCTCTGTGCCTAAGCCCAAGGAGTTAGATGCTCCATCTACAAATATTTTCCAAATGTCTATGGCATGGTCGGGTTATTCCCCAGACCTCGAGGTCTTGGGGTGAGTTCTGCTCTGAAGTCAATCAAGGCATACACCTTAATGGAAGGTCGAGGTTTGAACTCTATATCAAATTTATAAAGTTCAATTGCCCATTTTAGTAGTCTTCCTAAGACGTCGGGCTTCTAAAGTATATGTATGAGTGGCTGGTTTATGAGTACTACAATTGGATGAGATTGACAATATTACCCTAGAGGTAAGAGCAAGCTATTCGCCAATGTATATCTGGTCTCTACGTCGAGTAATACTTTTCTTACGTAGTAGATAGGTTGTTGAGCCTTGTTAACTTCATTCCTCAGTACACTACTTACTGCATTTTGAGAAACGACTAAGTATAAAAACAAAGTATCTCCAGGCTCGGGTTTTATAAGACTAGTGGTGTTGCCAATGTTTGTTTGACCTCTTGGAAAGCTTTTTCATATTCCTCATTCCAATCAAAGTTTTGATTACCCCTTAGAACCTTGAAAAAATGAAAGTATCTATTTGTTGCTCAAGACATAAACATGTTCAAGGTGGCGACCTCGCCTATAAATTTTTATACCTCTTTCTTATTCTTAGGTAATTTTATGAATGCTGGAGCTTATATCTTATCTAGATTAGCCTCAATTTCCTTGTGTGTGATCATGAAGCCTAAGAATTTACCTGATGCCACTCCAAATGCGCATTTCACAGGGTTTAATTTCATCTGATATTTTCGAAGTATGGTGAATACTTCCTCGAGGTCGGTAATATGTTGGTCAACCTATTTGCTCTTGACTAACATGTCATCAACGTAGACCTTAACATTTTTCCCAATCAAGCTAGCAATAACTTTACTAATGAGCATTTCATATGTTACCCTTACGTTTTTCAACCCGAATGACATGACCTTATAACAATGTATGGCAGAGTCGGCCATGAAAGACTTCTTCTCTTGATCTTCTCCACCCATGAGGGTCTGATGATAACCAAAAAATGCATCAATGAAGCTATATAATTTATGACATAATGTGTTGTCCACTAGGTTGTCAATCTGATGAGAAGATAACCATCTTTAGGGCATGCTTTGTTAAGGTCAGTGAAATCAATACAAACTAGCCATTTACCATTGGCTTTCTTAACGAGAACGACATTGGCGAGCCCATTTAGATATTGGACTTCACGAATAAATTGTACAACAATCAGTATACCTATCTTCTCAGTTTGACCTCTCGATGTTCTAGTGCAAACTACCTCTTCCTTTGTTTAACTAGCTTAGGCCCTAGGTTTATATTAAGTTTATGCATTGCAACCATGGGGTCAATACTAGCATGTCCTCAACCTTCGATGCAAATACATCAATGTTACGTGAGAGGCAGCTAATGAGCTCAACCATAAGAGTTACATCGAGATTCTAGCCAACCGTGAATTTTTTGTCAAGCTCGACTCGACCTCTATCAATTCTTCAACTAGAGCAAGTCTTCATTATTGCTCGAGCTCGGACTTGAGTGTCGAAAGCTACATGGCATCCGTGCCTATTCCCCGGAAGTTAGTAACACAGGTCTAGCCACTGTTTAATCTCTAGTATAACCCAAAAATCATTACTCATGGGGAATTTCAAGGCAAGGTGGAATGTGGATACAATAGCTTTGATCTTGTTAAGTTGTGGTCTCCTAAGTATAGTGTTGTAAGTCATCGAAGCACGAACTACTTGGAAGGCTGTGATTTCTATAACTCTGACCTGAACCTAGGGTGAGAGGAAGCATGACGACTCCTTCAAGGATGATGAATCTATCCCCGAATCCTTGAAGTGGAGTTTTAACTATCTTTAGTTGATGTATCAAAATTTCCATCTTAGTAAAGGCCTCATGAAACAATACATTGGTTGTACTCCCGTTGTCGACCAAAATTCTTTTTACTTCAAAGTTAGCAATAATTGTTAATATGACTAAGGCATCATCATGAGGAAATGATATACCTTCTAAGTCATTTGACCCAAATGTAATGTCTTCAATGTTGTCATCAGTTGTCCTTGAGGTTAGGGTACTGTCGGGCATATTACTTTCATCCACTGCTTGAGTCTCTCCCCGATGCTATTCCCCTGATGATGATATTAATGGTCCCTGGTGTAGTTTGACCACTGCCTCGGCCTCAAGGCCCTTTCCCTTATTATTATCATTCCTAGAGCGTTTGTTATAACCAATATAAACCCTTGTTTTAATTAAAGCATCAATATCCCTTTGCAAGGCTTTGCAATTCTCTATGGTATGCCCATGGTCTCGATGAAAGCCACAATATTTGCTCTTGTCTCTAGTATTAGGAGGGGACCACATCCTCAAGGGCCATTTAAGTTCCTTAAGATCCTTGATCTCTATTAGTTACCCCCAGCTATGTCTTGACGTAGATTTGACTCGTATTGTCTCTTATGTTTGGGTCTTTCAGAAGTTAGGCTAATATTCCTCGAATACATGGTTTCCTCTATGTTGATATATTTTTTGCCTCAAGTGAGTAGCTCGATCACTAATTTTGGCGGAGTCTCGGACAAAGACATTTTGTATGCTTTACACTTTATAGCATATGTGAGGATAGAGACAGTTGTTGTAATATAGAAGTTGGGTATCTAAAGTCTTTCTTTATTAAACCATGTCATGAAGCGTAAGGACTCATTTTTCCCTTGACGAAGCTGCATGAGAGATGCTGCAGTCTTCCTAATGCATCTACTACTTGTGAATAAGGAGGATAACTTGTTAGCCAAGTCTAAGAATGACGCAATAGAATTGGGCTCCAAGGTAGAACTAATCCCTAGCAGCATTAGTTAGGGTTTGCGAAAAAGCTTTGCACATTACTAGGTTTGGTGCAACTTTCAAGTTCATGATGTAGGTGGTTCAATCGTATTCTTTAATTCGGTGGTACTTAAATCTGTCTGGCAAAGGATATGATAAGTATTGGGGATGAAGCCTATTGAACCTCAGTTATTCTAAAGTAGACCAGCAGTAATTCTATCTTGGATGATCCTTGCGAGTTCAATTGAGTCCGCGATAGGGATGGCAAAAAAGCTCATCGACTCGGGCTCGGCCCGAAAAAAGCCCGAGCAGGGCCTGGCTCGGGCTCGATGGAACCGAGCCTAGGCTCGGGCCGAGCCCCATTTTGGGCTCGGGCCAGCCCGTAATTAATAAAAAAAAATTAAAAGCTGCCTGTAGGCAGCTAAGAAAGAAAAAAATAATAATAAATAAATAAATAAAAACGGGCCAGCTCGACCCACTAAGGCTGGAGCAAAGCTCGGGCCAAGCCTTATTTTTTTTTGCCGAGCTCGGCTCAGCTCAGGCCCGAAAAAAGCTCGGGCTCTTTTTTTCGGCTCGTTGACACAACTAGTCCATGGTAATCGACCTCGAGGCTGAGGTCGTAGGTGGTAAGCTCGAAGTTCCGAACCACCAATATTAGGGACATGACAAGGAGCTCGAGCATTGGCCATGAAACCAACCTTTGGTACCAGCACTGGATGTGGATTCTGTTGACCAAGCAATTGAGTCAATGTAGCAACTTGCTGGCAGTGTTCTTCTAATGCCCATAGGGTAACAACTATTAGTTGGGGTACTAGTATTTCTGATGGCTTTTCCTGACAAATTGATTACTCAGTGGGAGGTTGATTTAGAGCAGATGAGCTTGCTGAAAGATGTCTTGAAAGTGTATTGACCATGGCTTTTGGTATCATTTTCCACAGACGGGGTCAATGATGCTACAAAAAATATGCACCTATCGATTCTTGGGCTTGACGACGAAGGATGAACGTGAATAAAATCTTCAATACCTGAAACAAAGGCGTCGAGGCTTGTCCTCGTCACCCTTTCGATATTTAAGTTAGAAAGAGAATTTATTCATGAGGCTATAAACTAAAAATTATGCAAAAGCGTACCTGAATAATGAATTGAGATCTTATATTTATAGAGATAGGTGGTCAACTCCTAGTAGGACTAGGTTGCTTGATACCTTATCTAATTAAGATATATAGCATTAGAGTCCTATAAGGATCTGCGATTAGGTAATGGGATCTTATTAGGACATCGAAGTTTATCTTAATTTGATAAACTTGATGATGTGGAAGTTGAGTTTTACTAGGCTAAGTATAAGGACATAAAATTGACATAGGATGGAGCTCGAGGACAAGGTACCCTTAGGTAAAGTGATACCCCGAGGAATAACCCCCAGTAAAGGTTGCAGCAAGCCTACTTTGATGGTGTATGATTTCGGGTATGAAGTTTGGGATATGTCCTAGTGTTCCCCGATCATCCAAGGAGAGGTCAAGTATTTAGGAGAGAGTAGGCCAAGTGAATTACATAAGGACACTAAGAGCTCTGATACCAAAGCGATGTTGATGGATTATGGGTGACACTTTTTGTTGATTCTATGTCACATGT
>CAIGRT010042160.1:0-17541 GCA_903798405.1 Fraxinus platypoda | reverse complement strand
AAACAGTTATAGATTCCATGAAATATGTTATTAAAATTAATTGTTAACTTTGATTTAAATTAAAATTTAGATTTCAATCGATACCAAACACGATTTTATATAAAAAAAAAAATCTCAAAAGTTGGGGGGCACCCCCCCCCCCCCCAAGACCCCCTAGGTCCGTCCATGATCTCAACCCAGAACTTCGAGCCTGTGCTCGTATTCCAAAATACAGAAACCTTTAGCAAAGGTTTATTGAGTCGATCAACTCAAATACTCACTTTAATTCTTCGAATTTTTTTTTTGAGTCCGGACGCGAGATCGAATATTAAGTATGAATCATCTGACATTGAGATTAAAACTATACTACTGCCATTTTTTGAAGCTTAATTTAAAAAAGCATGTAGAAGAGTAGAGCCATGACAAACATTCCTTCAAGTGAATTATAATTGTCCTCAATTCTTTACAATTTTTTATTAGTCACAAAGTTTGCTTCTCTCAAAACACAAAAAGGGAAGGGGATGGGGGATTAATCAAAGTAAAACTAATTTGTTCCTAGTTGAAAATCATTCCCAAGCTGATGATTCATATTTGTTTCAGCACTCCGCTTGTCTTGCAAAGTTTTGAGACCTTCAGCACAGCAGGTTCATTACTGTGAATTAATTCGAACACACAGACGTCTCCAACCTTGATTTTTTTAGCTTTTGCAAATTCCGCCCAAGATAAGTAACGCACCAAACCATGTCTTATACTGACATTAACCGGCCAATTCTTACCATCAGAATCGTGAAGTTCAATATGTCCCGAAAAATTTGGCAGACATTCCTTGGCAAATTGAGCTGGCACGTACTTCAGAAACAAAAAAAAATTTGCACCATGTTAGGGGTCTTAACGAAATTATAGCTAAATCACGAAGTCAAGAAAACAACAAAATTTAGTATTACAATTAATAAAAACAAGTAATGTAAAGATCAAGAGCATACCAATACCCATTGTGGAGTCAGGTTAGATTTCATCTCGACTGTGAAAGAAGGATATGAAAGCAGAATTGTTCCTGCATTGTGTACAGCCTTCTTTCCCAAATCCCTTTTTCTACCACGATGTGATCGCTTTTCACCTAAAATCAGCAATTCACATACAATGAAATCATTTCGAGAAACATACGAAAATAAACAAAACTTGCTGGAATTTTGGCGATTCCAGTTGAAAAAAGAGAGTGCATATTTTCATGATTGTGTCCTTTACCACGTCTTGTCTGAACCACATGTCCATTTGGAGCAACACTTCTCAAAGGGGAGGCCACTAGTTCTGTAGGGAGGGAATCTAGAATTGCAACAGAGTCGTCATCACTTTGCTCTTCTCTTTTAGGGATAGAATTCCTCGGATGATAATTGGTTTCTTTAAAATTACGACTGTTATAAAATGGATAGTGAAGCTCTGTGGCTGTCATATCAAATATATGAACTTTGAAGCTTGAGTTCCCTTTGTATTTAAAGAGTATAAAATATCCATGTTCAATGGAGTGGTCCTGAAAAAACTTATCCCAGCCACGATCAAGCCAAAGTGTCTCTTCCTCCTCCTCCAATCTCACTGGCCAAACAGCACGAATACAATCAGTGAGTTTGACAACATTGGAGAGTTCGTGTTTGTATGCTTCCACAAAAGTATTCGGGAGCCTCTGCACAAATACATAATATGTTTTAGTACAAACAAAAATAGGTTTCTGCGTTCTAGTTGTAAACACGCAAGTTTATCTGTTATGCATCAAATGTTTCTGCCAAATAAAAAAATGGAATGCAGTAAATCTTGTATTTTCAAAACTAAAAGTTTTGTTAGAGATGTTTTGAACTAGAATATGGAAACAACCCCCTTTTTCTTTACCTGTACCTCCTTTTTTTACAGGGGAAAATTCTGATTTCCAGGCAGTAAAAAAGAAAGCTATCTTGATGGAGTATGATCCACAGGAAACAGTAAAAATAAGGGTTATGAGCCTTCAACAAACAGGAAAAAACAGAGTTCACCAAAAAGGAGGGAAAAGTTCGACCTTGTAGTGTTTGTAACAGAACAAATCACATGGAGGACTGTTGGCACAAAATCATAATATCATTGCGGGTTTTGTTAAAAAAATTGGGTACATTCGAAGGCTCTCAAAATCGAACAAAAACTGAGGAAATCTACGAGGCCTAGGCAAATAGGCAATCATCAAATTCAAACATCCCATTTTATGGACAAACAAGAAGAAGAAGATCATTTGTTCATGATTTCTCAAGAATTAAAGCCAAGAATCAACACAAGTTGGTGTAGAGACAGTGGATGAAAACAAAGGGCCTGTTGCAGTGCGTACTAGTTAAAGTACTAAGCTAATATCGTATGGCTTGCAAGTACAAAACTTATTTCTAATTGTAATCAAGTGTGTTTGAGCCACGTTATTTTGGAATAATAGATTGATAGAGAATGTGTAGTTGAAAAAGAAGAAAAAGTTCTTCATGTAATNCTGTTGCAGTGCGTACTAGTTAAAGTACTAAGCTAATATCGTATGGCTTGCAAGTACAAAACTTATTTCTAATTGTAATCAAGTGTGTTTGAGCCACGTTATTTTGGAATAATAGATTGATAGAGAATGTGTAGTTGAAAAAGAAGAAAAAGTTCTTCATGTAATGAAAAATATTATTTTATTGAAAAATGTATGGTTGAACATGAGTAGAAGAATGAAAATGAAAATTTTAGCCCCTATTTGTCTACCATTATTCCAAATATTGTTTGCTACAATAAGATTCTCTACCACACATTCACCCAATAAAATATTCTATACACAAACTAATAAAGTTACTTTAAATTTCAACCGCACATTCTCCAAAAAATACTATTCATTACTCCATTTTTCTCTCAATAATGGAAGACAAACACACCCTTAATGTGGCTCAAACAGGGAAAGTGTTTTTTTTTTCCTTGACAAAACTATGAGCTTGTTTGTCTAAGCTTAAAAAGTTTAATTAGAAGACTAGTAAATCTTACACAAAATATAAAAAAGAGTATGCTTCTAATAGAGTCTTGAGCGAGAGAACATATTAGTCAAAGAATGTTGACAAAGGCTGGTAAAGAGCTTCTTTTGCTCCTACCCTTAATTTAAAGGCGAGGCTGAACTCGTTATAAAAAGAGAGGCAAAAAAAGGATTTCAAGATATAAGGAATATAGAGGGTTAGGATCACATGCAAGTGGTCATCCGCTGTGCCAAGGAGACTAAAAGAGTCTGGTGCCAAAAAAATAGTCTTGGTTTTCCTTTCTTTGATAAATTCAAAACGAAAAGAAAAAAAATAGTCTCTTCCTCCCCAACCCCTTCCCCATTTTCCCCTGTCCAGCCTCTTGTCCATTTGTATACTCCTCGAGTATTCTCATTGTGAATCCTACCAGAACTCTCTTTACTTCTCAATGGTTGGGCTATAAAAGAACAAGGGGAATAATAATCAAGTGAAATCTACTAGCACTGTGATGAACCTATATAAACAACCTAAACATTCTTAAGAAGGCAAAGCTATCAAATAAATATAGTAAGTGAGATTTATAATGGATCTTCCTGCTGCTAATTGCGAAGGAGTTTCGGAGAAACTATTAACTATATCTATCAAAAATTATTGGATCTTCCTGAAGCAGCTTCTTCAAAGTATTCACATTTCCTTGCACTGCTGCTTCAAAAAAGCATATATATCCCATGTCCCCATCTCTTACCAAAGAAATAATTTGACATTTATCATATATACAAATGAAATGTCCCATGAGGTCAAGTAGATATTATGAAAGACCACATGAGAATGATCAAAATACAAAATTCAAGTCTTGATCTGTTTTACTCGTCCACCTCTATTCTTGTCCAACACCAAATTCAAGATTCATAGGAAGAAACCCATGAACGTACAACCACGCCTTCATCAGCTCTACCATCTAATGAAAACAACAATAGCATCAATCAAAACGAGACATCACTACCCCTAAGGCCCACAGCAGAGATCAAGAAACAAACTTTAATGGGGGCAGCATCCACAAAAGCCCACATGAATCCTCCCCTATACAACCTCAACCCTACAGATTCTTTACACGTTAGGGAGGAAACTAGGACGGGCTTGTTTGGGACGCCTACCTTTCTCTGCACAGTCCATCCCCAAGATTAAACTCAATCGCAAACTTATCAGAGCACCTGAATAATAACTATCTTTTCATTTCACATTTGAGCTAATCTTGAAAAATCATAAGCCATATCACACAGCAACACAGAAAAGAAAGGCAAAACTTACCAGTTTGTGTTGGATAGTGGTTGAGGGCAAAATGACTTTGAAAAATCTTGTTGGCAAATCTGGTCTTCCCGCCATTGTTGTTTTTTTGACGTTTTAGCTTTCAACAAGATTATGTAGGTTATTAAAACTCTCTTTATCTGATATTTCAATTCCAATATACAAGTTTTTAAGAAGAAGAAGAAGAATACCTGCTTTGGATGTCAGTTCATTGTACTATGATTCTTCATTTATTCTTTTTGAGAAAGCGATTGGCTCTTAATTCTTGAGCTTTTGAAAAAATATATATATATATATTTTCTTCTTCTCTTTATAACGTACTTTACAGTGCAATCTTTCCAAATTTTAACGTAGGAGAATACAATTCCATTGCAAAGATTGACGTAGACAACATACAAAAACAAGTAAAATTCATCTTCTCTCTTCATAATTGCATTATGGACCACTCAATCACTGTCAGTAATATTACATTTTTAGTAACGCGTCAACTTCCTCTTGTGTTCTGTACTATCCAGTCATTTAATGAAGGAATTTGTTTAGCATTCAAACCCATTTTCTGTGTGCAAGAGTATGGTGGTTAACCTTTCACAGTGTTGTCTCGTTTAGACTAGGTGATTAACCGAGCCAGCACATGAGATGGCATGCGAAGATCCAATTCAAATAAATAAATACGCACAGCACGTAGTTTCCCTCGGCTAATTCTTTGCTGGTCCGATTATGCCTATTAATAATCTTTTTTTTTTTTTTTTTTTTTTTTGTTCACTTTGAAGAAACACTTTTGCTTATGATGTTCTTCAATTATGCTTGATCAATCTTACAAACTATTTGTCAATTTCAATCCTTNTTTTTTTTTTTTTTTTTTTTTGAACAACTTGATGATCTCTAACTTTTGACTAATAATAAATATTTATTTTAGCGTTCACTTATTAAAAGTTAGCTAAACATGCAGTTTGTCTTATGCAGCTTTAGTTCACATCCTTGAGATAATTAACCAAAGCACGAGAAATTCTGGTAGTTATTGACAGTGTTGAAAGTAAAACAGAAACATAAATTTCTATTCTAATAAAAAAAAAAAAAAAGATTTAACCGTATCAAATTGAACTAGAATTGATCAGTTCTTGACCAACTGTGTCCCACCACTTCCACAAAAGCTAGAACCATTCAGTTCCGCGGATAGAATTTCCATTTTGCTGTCCAATTCTCTTAGCAACCTAATCAAACCGAATCATGCCCATCACTAGTGTTAGAAATAATGTTTAGGATAGCTGCCACGTTATTAAAGCTGTTGATTATTTAATTTGAATGTTTCAAGGTTTAGTTCATAGTATTTAGGAGTTTGTTGTTTCAGTTGTAGTGTCATGGCATAACTCTAGGATTTATGATGTTAGTGGTTAGTTATGTTTTCTTATTTAAATAGTAGTTCTGAGAAGAAATAAAATTGCACTTCATCATAAATTATCCTTCGTTCTTTCATTCACCAGTTCTCTGTTTCCGTTCTTTCATTCACTATAACAATTTATTTCTCTATTTTCAGTTTAAATTGACAACAATTGGTATCAGAGCCAGGTTCTTAAGGGACCTGTAAGTGTTTAAGATTGAATCCAAGTGGTTGCCATGGACGCAGAAACCAGTTTTTCATCAATCGTACCTCCCGTTTTCGACGGTGAAAATTATCAAATCTGGGCTGTAAGGATTGAAACTTATCTGGAAGCCTTGGATATCTGGGAAGCAGTGGAAGAGGACTATGAAATTCCTCATCTACCAAACAATCCCATGATGGCTCAGATTAAAAATCACAAGGATAGAAAAACAAAGAAATCAAAGGCAAAGGCCTTTTTGTTTGCTGCTGTTTCTTCGAGCATATTCACTCGAATTATGTCTCTAAAGTCAGCCAAAGCTATCTAGGACTATCTCAAGGTAGAATATAAAGGAGATGAACGAATCAGAGGCATGAAAGTGCTGAATCTCATCAGAGATTTCGAGTTGCAAAGGATGAAAGAATCAGAGTCTATCAAAGACTACTCTGAAAGGCTTCTAAGCTTAGCAAACAGGGTAATATTGCTTGGCTCTGAGTTTAATGACTCAAGAATTGTTGAAAAAATTCTTGTGACCGTGCCTGAGAGATTTGAGGCAACAATAACAACCTTAGAAAATACTAAGGATCTGTCCAAGATTACCTTGGCAGAATTATTGAATGCCTTGCAAGCACAAGAGCAACGAAAAATCATGAGAGAAGATGGAGTAGCTGAAGGTGCATTGTCAGCCAAACATAATGATTTCGGTAGGAACAAGAAGAAGAAAAACAAGAAGAATCAGCCTACAAATGAAGAAAATACCCAAACAACTACAACAAAGGCAGGGCAGGAAACTCGAAGGGAAATTATCCTCCATGCAAGCATTGTGGTAAGAAAGGTCATTCACCCTTCAAGTGTTGGAATAGACCAGATGCAAAATGCACTAAATGTAATCAACTTGGCCATGAAGCTATAATTTGTAAGAGTAAAAATCAGCAACAAGAGGCAGAAGCTCAAGTTGTTGACGAAGAGGAGGGGGAAGATCAGCTTTTTGTTGCAACATGTTTCTCAAGTAGTGGCTCGAGTGAATGCTGGCTAATTGACAGTGGCTGTACAAATCACATGACTCACGATAGGGAGCTTTTCATGGACTTGAAGCCTGCTGGAACCTCCAAAGTCAGAATTGGAAATGGAGAACTTATAGCAGTGAAAGGACGTGGCACTGTTGCAATACCAAGCTGTTCAGGTGCAAAGTTGATCACTGATGTACTTTATGTTCCTGAAATTGGTCAAAATTTAAGTGTTGGCCAACTAATTGAGAGAGGTTTCAAAGTTACTTTTAAAGACAAGCATTGCCTAATTAAAGATGCAACTGGTCAAGACATGTTTAAGGTAAAAATGAAAGGGAAAAGCTTCACACTTAATCCACTGGAAGAGGAGCAAGCTGTTTTTTTAATCAAAGAAAATGTCACTGAGGTTTGGCACAAGAGACTTGGGCATTATCACCATCAAGGCTTGTTGCAAATGAAAGCAAAACAAATGGCAAGTGATCTACCTGAGTTTGATGATCACTTACCAAACTGTAAGGCATGTCAGTTTGGTAAGCAAAGCAGAAAACCGTTTCCTAAGGTGGCTTGGAGAGCTTCAAGAAAGTTGCAATTGATGAATTTAAGCTGGAAATGATGAAAGTTTTTGAGATGACTGATCTCGGTCTGATGACATTCTTTCTTGGAATGGAAATTAAACAAAAAGAACATGAAGTCTTCATCTGTCAGAAAAAATACGCCAAGGAAATTTTGAAGAAGTTTAAGCTCGAAGAATGCAAAGAAATGAGCACTCCCATGAACCAAAAGGAAAAGCTATCTAAAGAAGATGGAATAGACAAGATTGATCAAGCATATTTCAGAAGTCTGATTGGTTGTTTGATGTATCTCACAGCAACTCGACCTGATATTTTGAATGCTGTAAGCATTTTGTCTCGGTTTATGCACTGTGCAAGTGAATGGCATCTCAAGGCTGCAAAGAGGGTGATTAGATATGTAAAAGGCACATGTGATTTTGGCATTAAATTCACGAGAAGCAAAGAGTTCAAGCTGGTTGGTTTCTCAGATAGTGATTGGGGAGGTTCCATTGATGATATGAGAAGCACCTCAGGCTACGGTTTCACACTTGGTTCTGGTGTTTTCTCATGGAACTCGAAAAAGCAAGAAACTGTAGCTCAATCCACAGCTGAAGCGGAGTTTACTGCCGCAACAGCTGCTGTTAATCAAGCTTTGTGGCTGAGGAAGATTTTAATCGATCTTAATTTGGAGCAGAAGGAAAGCACGAAGATTCTGGTTGACAATCAAGCTGCTATTGCTATATCTCATAATCCTGTGTTTCATGGGTAGACTAAGCATTTCAACATTAAGTTATTCTTCTTAAGGGAAGCACAGAAAGATGGAGATGTTGTTCTTATTTACTGCAAAACAGAAGAGCAGGCTACAAATATTTTCACCAAGCCACTACCAGTTAGCAAGTTCGAATTTCCGAGGACAAAACTTGGTGTTTGCAGCATCTAAACAAGGAGGAGTGTTAGAAATAATGTTTAGGATAGCTGCCACATTATTAAAGCTGTTGATTATTTAATTTGAATGTTTCAAGGTTTAGTTCATAGTTTTTAGGAGTTTGTTGTTTCAGTTGTAGTGTCGTGGCATACCTCTAGGATTCATGATGTTAGTGGTTAGTTATGTCTTCTTATTTAAATAGTAGTTCTGAGAAGAAATAAAATTGCACTTCATCAGAAATTATCCTTCGTTCTTTCATTCTCCAATTCTCTGTTTCCGTTCTTTCATTCACTATAACAATTTATTTCTCTGTTTTCAGTTTAAATTGACAACAACTAGCAAAGATGGACAAAAAATTTACTTATGTAGCTGTTTACACTGCTCATTCAATCACAGCTCTTTCCTGCACAAAAGATACTTACAAACGAATAAGAGATGGTTTTGGTTTTCTTGCCTTTTTAATTCATCGAAGATATAATTTTCTCCAAGAAAAACACATAAATTGATAAAACTGGTCTTTGGAGCTTAAACCAAAACATAATTAATACTGTAAGATCACCAAACCAGTGAAGAACGAGGAAGATTATATCAAACTCCTGCAACTGAATTGAAGTTCAATGCTATTCTAAAGAATGTTTGCTTAATCAAATTTATTTATGTAGTGGCAAATTTCTCTAAATTCTCCACTGCTTGATCAAATGAGTTGATGTCACTTAGGGACCCTGCCAGTGTTGCGAAATGAGGAAACCTTTAGAATACGCTGATTGATGTGTATCAGCTCAAAGACACGTGTATCTCCAACCTTGAGTTTTTTTTTTTTTCCATTACAAATGCCTACCATCCTCTGGTTATAACGTGCACCAGACCACCTCTTGCACTGGCATGGAACAGCCACTTTTTACATCACAATCATGAAGTTCAATAGGCCCTGGACCACTTGACAGATTCTCCCTAGCAAATGAGCTAGTACGTTCTTCAGAAACAACTAAAAATTGCACCATGTCAGAGTAAAACAAAGACTATACACAGAACATAGTAAACATCATTTCGAGAAACCCTAGAGAGCAATATAATTGGCTACAATGAATCACCCACTAACATAAAACGAAAGAGCTTACCAGAAAAAAATTGGGGTCAGATTGTATGGTTTCAGTATGACTGTAAAAGAAGGATTCTTGGGCAACAGTTTTCCTGCAGCGGGTACGATCTTCTCTCTCTAACAACTTTCGATCACAAAGGGTGATCCTTTTTCATCTATACCTCTCCAATTCACATACAAGGAAATAATTTCCGAAAGCAATCTTACTGATCCAAACAGATATTAAACAAAATTTACTGTAAAGAACTTACTTGAACTAGTTGTCTGACTGCCTGTAATACATGGAATCACCTCTTGAACATTCTTGGTAATGAAATTCTTAGGTTTGCTCCCATTAATCTGAAGTCTTTTTGACATGCCATGACTTGATGTATTCAAATTCTTCGTTCTATTTTCTCGTCCCCGATCTTCTATATTACATTTTCTTGGTGTTGGATAGCATCGCTAGGATTTTGAGCTCTCAGCTCCATCACTCATACCTCTTTTAACTCTGTGAAGATTCGGTGGAAGAATAAGAGAAATCATGAATGATTCGTTGACCATGTTTTCTACCATGTTTTGCCTGAAATCCACATTCATTTGGAGTACCAATTCTCGGAGAGCACATCAATGGTTTACTGGGGATGGAAGCTAGAAGTGTGATAGAGTCTTCCTCATTATCTTCTTCCATTTCGGAAGTACTGTGGTTGGTTCCTTCAAACTTACAGCTACTATTGTGATAGTCAACCTCGGTGGTGGTCAAGTCAAATACACATACAATGAAGTTTGAATTTCCTTTGTATTTGAAGAGTAAAAAGTACTCGATGTGATGGAGTGGTCCTTGACAAACTTTTCCCATCCATCGTGAAGCCGAAGAGTGTTTTCTGCCTTTTCCAATCTGACAGACCAAACACAAGCAGTAGAATTGGTAAGCTTAAGAACATCAGAGAGTCCATGCCCATATTTTCCAGAAAATTTGTCGGGGAGCCTCAGCACAAATACATAGTATATTTAAAAACTCTATTTCAGTTACAAGTGAAGTCAAGAAAAAAGGTGCAGTATGGTACTTTTTGTCAAGACAGAAAATTATATGTTCATCAGCAATAAGCCAACGACGCAAGTGAAAAATTAAATCAGGTACCAGTACCTAACAAGAAGCAGATATAAGCTCGTTTTATAACCTTTTATAAGATTGACTTCCACAAAAAACAAAAAAGAGAAAGTGAGAAAATAAAATTGTTCACAGAAAGAAAGCTGAATTCTCGATTTGATCAAATAACATTGAAGTTTTGACATTGTGAAACCTTGCAAAGAAAGTGAGTATTTCCTCGCTGTTTCATGCCTGTGAAGAGTTACTTTCAAATTTGAAGAATCTCCCGCCACCAATCCTAGGGTATAATTTGAGGGTGCAGTTCTGTAAAATTGAAAGATTGCAATTTTGATTTATTTGTCAGTGAACTAAGAAAACAGTCTCCTTCATTAACCTCAATGATCATAAAATTCCACACTTCACGTGATTAGAAACTCTGATGTTCTTAGTCGAAGATACTAATATTTTCACTTGGCATGATATGTACTGTACATAAAGAACGGAAACTAAAAAGACCTTGTGTGGAGTCCGAGATTCAAAAATTATAGGGGTTGGGGATGACTTTATTACTTCATATTTCTTTAATTGTGTCATTTTAATTAATTATGATCAAATTTATAATTTGTTAGAAGAGTTGGGACTAAGAGTTGGTATTAGGTTTTAAAGGCACAAATGCAACACTGTTGGTTTTTGTTTTGTTTTGAATTGAGCCCCTGTTTGTCTACCATTACTCCAAAAAAATTGTTTGCTACAGTATGTCCTTGATAAGAACCCATGTTTGTCTACCATTTTTACGAACATTGTTTTCTACAGTAAACAATCTCAACCACATATTCACTCAATAAAATATTCTACACACAAACCAATAAAGTTACTTTAAATTTCAACCACACATTCTCTAAAAAATACTATTCATTACTCTATTTTTCTCCCGATAATAGGAGACAAACACACCCTGAATTGAATTGAATTTATAAAAATATGTAGATGCCTTCTCGTTATTCTTAGGAATTGAAGAATATTGAGATTGTTGATCTCGTGTTCTTTGTTCTTTCTCGTTGTGTCACCTTGCTTCTTAAATCATGAACATTTATGCCTGTTCCAATGTTTTTCCTTCCCCAACAGAATTCAAGAACATTGCTCAACTTACGCAAGAAAAAAGCCGAATTTTCCTTCAAGTACCTCAACGAATTTATGCTAAAAGAAAGTGAATTTGGGCTAACAATCAATACAAGAATCTCAATCTTAGCATATTTCGATAATTATAAAAAAAAAAAAAAAGGACATCTACATAACACACCAAGCATATCAGGATGCAATACTCAATTCTTGTTAAACAATATTAACTTCAAGATACGAGTCTGAACTCAATTAAAGGGAATATATATATATATATATATATATATTTGCAGAGATTCATTTCTTTACTTGGTCACATAGGACGTACTCTACAGAAATACAAAGAAAAAAAGGCAAGTTACCAATTTGCTGAGGAAACTGGTTGAAGGCAAAATAGGCTTGAAGAATCTTGCTGGTAAATCGGATCTGTTTTCCATTGTAGTTTTTTTGCATTCCATTTTTTCACAAGAGCATGTTAAGTGATGAGTCCACTGAAAAGCTTTAAAATGGCACAGAAGAAAAAATGAATTCATGTATTAATCAGAAAAAATTCAAAATCTACTAAAAAAGTTCTCAAATTCTAACTTACAACACAAACAGGGAGGAGGGAAAAAAAAAACTATGCAACTAATTCTCAAAACTTTCTTCCTCCAGCCAATTGTTCACAAGGGCATTTTGTATATTTCTCGGAAAAACATAATTGAAATTTTCACACATGAATATAAAAAATTCACCGCAGAGCAAAACTAACTAGACATCAAAATCTTTATCAAATTTTAGAGATATATCAACAAAGCAAGCAAAATAGAGCATTATACAAAGGTAAGCGGTAAAATTTAAAACGAAAAGGCGTGAACTTACAGTTGGTGGAGAGATATGTCAACGGATGATAAAAAACTATCACAGTTCGCAGAAGAGGTGAAGCACCGAGTAGAGGAATCAGATTTAGGAATTCTGGTGCAAAGACCGGATAAAAAAATCCCCTTCACACTGTATTACAAGATTACAGTAACTGCATTTATGAAGATACAACTAATTGCATTAATGAAGCATGTGGAGTACGCTCTTGAACTCCGTATTTAATATAGTTTTCCTGCATTTAAAAAAGATTACTATAGATCTTGTTCTCTTGATTTTACATTTACTATCATTTCTGTAGAAGATTACAACAACCTCATTCTTCCTAGTCTTATTATTGAGTTTATGTGAATTGAAAATCTGCTTCAATAATCACTGGAGAAAGTAAGTATATGACAAAGACATGAATCAGATGTCATGCCTGTAAAGATATAATTTCAAATTTTAAGAATCTCAACCCCCCAACACCACCACCAGCGCAAGGGTATAATTTGAGGGGCATATTACATAATTTTTTGTAAAATCAGAAGATTGCAAATTTGATCTTTCTGCTTACTAAACTGATTAAGAGAACGATCTCCTTCATGAACCTCAATGACTAATGAAATTAGACATCGTACCTAAAAATTATTTAAATGGATATCCTGCCGATTACATGATTAGAAACCTTTGATGTTCTTAACCAAAAATATCCTATTATCCCTTGGGTCTTGACATGACAAATACAAAAAGAAAATCAAAAGCAATTAAATAACTTTGATTCCGAATTCAAGCACATTGTTCCTACCTTAACAAAAATCAGCTAAACATGCCAATCCACCCAACAAATTGGCACTACTCATATACTTGGAAACTGTATATTACCCTCAGATCAAATTCAAAGAGCCCAATTTATGGACAAACAACAATAAGGAGATCATTTGTTCATGAATTCACAAGAATCAACACAAGTTAGTACAGAGACAGTAAACGAAAACAAAGGGATCGTTGCAGTACATGCAAAGTAAAAGTACTAAGCTAATCTCAAATGGCTTGCAAGTACAAAAGTTAGATAAAAAATGCAACTTACAATATAAAATATGTGGAGGATGAAAAGGAAAATACAAAACAAAGGATAACAAAGAAAAAAAATGAAAATAGTCAATTCCTCCCCTATACCCCCCCCCCCTGAAAAACATAATAATATATTTGCCTACCCCCCCCCCCCCCCGGGGGGGGGGGGGGGTTCGCTGTCTAGCCACTTCTCCATCTCCGTACTTCCCCTCAAGTGTTCTCTATTATTTTCTTCTCCACCGTGAATCCTGCCAAAACTCACTTCATTTCCCAATTGCACTATCTTGAAAATCATAAGCCGTATCACACAGGAATAGAAAGAAAACAAGGCAAAACTTACCAGTTTGTGTTTGACAGTGGTGGTGGGCAAAATAACCTAGAAAAACTTTGCAGGTAAATCTTGAAAAATCATAAGTTGAATCAAAGTACATCAAATTTGCTTCATATCAAAAATAAATCCCAAACAAATTCCAACCAAGAGCTCGAACTTGTGTATTTTTGGGATATCCCCCTGGGGTTAAAGGTTACAAATTATATGATGTAACCTCCAAACAAATTTTCCTATCTCGAGATATTATATTCCATGAACACATATTCCCTTTTCAGACAATCCATGGTCCAGACCATCTCATTGACCCCTTCCCTGAACTCGTATTACCAAGTCCTTCCTTATCCAATCCACAGACTCTTGGTCCTCAAGCCACTTCAGAATCCACTGATCCTATTCTTGACCTTAATTCAGATATTGCTGATGATTATGATCATTCCTCACCTCATTCCAGACTTCAGGATTCTTTACAATCTATTGACGTTCACATCCCATCTCAGCCTACTGATGAACCTCTTGACTCCCAGCCTACTGATGCACCAACCATTGAAGCTATCTCCACCAACAACATTAGAAAATCACATAGAGTCCTTCAAACTCCTAAATACCTCCAAGACTATCATTGCAATATGATTTCCCAGAATTCCCAGAAGCTTCCTCAATCCCCTCATAATATTACCAAATTCATATCCTACCAGAAACTTTCATCCAATCATCGCCATCTAGTTTTAAACATCTCATCCAATACTGAACCAAACACTTTTTTACAGGCTGCAAAATGTCCAGAGTGGTGTGATGCCATGAAACTAGAACTTGACGCAATGGAACATAATCATACTTGGTCTGTGGTCTCTCTACCATCTGATAAACAGTCTGTGGGGTGTAGATGGGTGTACAAAATAAAGTACAGGTCTGATGGCACAGTTGAAAGGCATAAAGCTCGACTAGTGGCCAAGGGATACACTCAACAAGAGGGTCTCGATTACTTTGACACCTTTTCTCCAGTGGCGAAGATTGTTACTGTCAAAGTTCTTCTCGCCCTTGCAGCTTCTCATAATTGGGATTTAGTCCAGCTTGATGTGAACACTGCTTTTTTGAATGGTGATTTATTTGAGGAGGTATATATGGACCTTCCTCCTGGCTACATTGTTCAAAGAGATGCAAGCAAATCAGGGAAATTGGTATGTAAGCTGCATAAGTTGATATATGGGCTTAAACAAGCTAGTAGGCAGTGGAATTTTAAATTCTCGCAAGCTCTCATACAATTTGGTTTTATCCAATCGAGGGCCGACTATTCTCTATTCACCAAGGGTTCCGGTGATAATTTTGTGGCGTTATTGGTATATGTAGATGACATTGTCATCACTGGCCCAAACTCTCAGATAATTGACTCTCTTAAGTCATTTCTCCATTCCCGTTTCAAGCTAAAAGATCTCGGATGCTTGAAGTACTTTCTGGGGATTGAAATTGCTAGCTCTAAATCTGGGATAGTGATTTCTCAGAGGTATTATGCACTGCAGTTGTTAGACGATGCAGGCTACTTAGATTGCAAACCAGTCAGCACTCCTATGGATCCTAAATCATTGGTCAGTTTACATGAAGGTGATTTGTTACCTGATGCCACTTCTTACAGACGGTTGGTAGAAAGATTGATATACCTGACTATATCTAGGCCCGATATCACTTATGCTGTCCATAAGTTGAGCCAATTTCTATCTCAGCCTCGCCTACGACATATGAAGGCCGTGCATCATCTTCTGCGCTACTTGAAGAACAGCCCTGGTCAGGGGCTTATTTTTCCAGTCTATTCTTCTTCTCCTGTCCAGTTAAAGGCTTTCTCTAATGCTGATTGGGGTTCATGTTTAGATACCAGAAAATCTACAATAGGTTTTTGTATCTTTCTTGGAGATTCACTAGTCTCTTGGAAGGCCAAAAGACAAACCACAGTGTCGCGTTCATTTGCTGAGGCAGAATATAGAGCCCTTGCTGCTACCATCAATGAACTTCTCTGGATATCTCAACTGTTGAAAGACTTCCACTCTTCTCCAAGCTCACCAGCTATGCTGTTTTGTGACAATCAGGTAGCCATTCAGATTGCCAACAATCCCACATTCCATGAGCGGACAAAACATATAGAGATCGACTGCCATTTTATTCAGGAAAAAATTGCATCAGGCACCATCAAACTTCTTCCAGTCAGATCAAGACACCAGCTTGCTGATGCTTTTACCAAACCTCTCCCAGCTCCAGCTCTCGTTTCCTTATTGTCCAAGATGTCTGTTAAAGACATGCACAGTACATCTTGAGGGGGGAATATCAGAATTAATTCAAGCTTCTATTTACCTCTTCTAGATGGTTCGAGATTCTTCGAATATTAGTTTGTTATTAGTTTGTTATTTGGCGCCTCTTTTCCTTTCCTTTTTATATGGCAGCTGTAAGCTCCAATTACTCAGTTGAATAGAATTTCAATTCTCTTCTTCTCCTCTCTCGCTTTTCTGATACATACTTTTATTGTTGTCGACTGCCTCAAAGCCCCCATGAGTTTCTGTCATTTTAATTATGTCCAAAATCTCGGATACCAATTGTTAGGAATTTAAGGATCGTTCGATACCACTTGATATGAAACCAACCACCGAATTGAAATGTTGAAGTTATATAGCAAAATATGAAGTATATGATCGCAAGCAAAAGAATAAAAGAAGATAGGAAAATATGATAGATGAATTAGTAGATTTTATTGCACCACAAATAATGAAGATTGAGAAATATTACAATGATTTTAAAATCTAGTAATTACTTTACTCACACTTATAAAATTGTATAAAAGAGCCTAATATTTATAGGCACATATGTAGGGTGACGTCCAAACCTTAATAGATGAGTTGTAGTTGTAGTTGAAGTAGAATGTCAAAAACGTGTTAAAACGCAAAAAGTACCTGAGCCAGATAACCCTATCACTCGAGCGATAAGCTAGCGACATGTTCGTCGCTCGAGTGCCAGGCAGGCAACAGGCAAGCGACCAAATCTTGGGAGAAAACCTACACGTGTTGCTCTAGCGGCCAGCTAGTGATAGGCTAGCGAAATGCGGCGACTTTTTTCCCGGTCCACCTATTCAAGTACAATACAAATTTCAACTCCCAATAGGGCTACCAAATAGAATTTCAACTTGAATAAGACTTCAATAGCATTTCAAACTGAATTCCTCTTGAAGTGTACTTCAATTAGAATTCTTCAATTATTTCAACAAGAAATTCGAACCACACCCAAATTCTAACCGTTTCCAACCTTGAGATTTTTTTCCTTTACAAATGTCCCTATCCTTCGACTAACACGTTCATCGCAGGCCTTCTTGTAGAGTCACGGACCAACCACTTCTTACCATCACAATCATAAAGTTCATTATGCCCTGAAACTCTTGGTAGATACTCCCTAGCAAAAGCGTTTGGTGCGTTCTTCGAAAACAAGAAAGATTGCACCATGTCAAGGTCAAATAAAGGCTATATGTAAACTATAGTAAACTCAATTTCAGAAAATTCAAGAAATCAGCATAATTTTCAATTAAAATTATATAGAACTCAAGAGCTTACCACCGTGAATGGTGGGTGATGAGTGCGTTTTACACACTTAGTTTGGACCACAAACATGGATAATTGTTAATAAATATATAGAATATAGCTTAATTCAATGTAA
>CAIGRT010042143.1:0-11455 GCA_903798405.1 Fraxinus platypoda | reverse complement strand
GAGTTTTGAATAGTATTTTTTTGGAGAATGTATGATTAAAATTTAAAGAAACTTTATTGATTTGTGTGTAGAATATTTTATTGTGTGAATGTGTGGCGGAGAAATGATACTGTAGCAAACAATTTAATTTTTAAACGATGACAAACACACCCTTAAGTTTCACAAAACTGGTGCAATTTAAATTACAAGAGAAGAACCCCAGCATTTTTTATAATTATTAAATTTCCACGAGTAAACTATGCACTATTTAGCACCTCTTTGATTGCCATTATTTTGAGAAAATAGAGTTTTGAATAGTGATTTTTTTTTTTTTTTGAGAATGTGTGGTTAAAAAGTAGGGAAAAGATTTTGGTTTACACGCAAAATATTTTATTGTGCAAATGTGTGATTCAAAATAAGTATGAGAATTAAAGACTTGAAATAATGATTGTCAAACAGGGGCTTAATACAATCATCATTAGTTCTAACAATTAAGAACAGCAATTATAGTGGACAAGTTATCATTCTGCTGAAATCCTAACATGTAAAAAATTGATCAAATATTCTAGTTAATTTCTCCTGTGCCATATATATTGCTGTTGTCCAAGGCACCATCATCATCCACTCAATAAAATATTCTTTCCTCAAATTCTAGACTAAAACATATGGCAGAGTTCAGCTCTATTATCTCACACACTATCTATGTACCATATCATTGATTGATTCTATCCCTCACGAAATGTTCTTTATTACAGAGTATACAGTCATTAATTTCACATCAAGGAAGGATATTAAATTCACATCAAGGAAATGTTGAGCACGAAGAGAAATAAACTATGTGGATTAAAAAACATCGTACAACGCGAAATGCTAAGCATAAATATTGTTAAAATTTGACTGTCTGGCCTACTAAAATCATCTTTGTACAATTTTCTACCTAGACAAAAAAAAAAAAAGTGCTAAATAGTCAAGAGTTGTATTTAATCAGATGGTAACAGGAGTTGACAAGAACACATTCTAAACTGTAAAAGTTGAGTATAATTTCTGCAGTTTTGCAGTTTAGAATCTGTTCTGACATGTGGTTCCTTATAATTCCATTAACATACGGATAAAAAAAAACCAAATTTGAGAACCAAACATACCTTGCTCCAAATAGATTTATCATTAGACACTGAAGCCTCAACTAGCTGCTGAAGTGCATCACGCTTATTTGCTGCAGGGCTTTCACCATTCCCATTGCAAATCTACCCAAAAGTAGGAGAGGGAAGATGGCAGAGAAAGAGAAAAGCATACTTCAATTGTTCTTCAAACTCATAAAATTAAGAAATGAAACTTATGTGTAGAAATGATAAGGTGAGTAGAATGGCACTTTGAAAATGAGATCATTTAAACAATGAACATAGAGCACAAAACTCACCAAATGAAGAATCTGCGGAATGCTTAGCCCTTCTTCTGGTTCAAAGTTTATGTTCAAAGCAGAAAGTTTGGAATGATTAGGTGCCAGTTCAGATGAAAGTTCATTCTCAACCCCAAAGTCTGCAATGGTCTGTTGATGATCAGATCCAACAAATTCATTTATGTCCAAATGTGGTGTTGGTGAAACCTCAGCATTTGCAGGGCTATCCATACTTTCTAACCCGCTAGCCCAATATCCAATCTTATCAGTTATGACATTACTTGAGTATTTCAGATTCTTAGAATCAGACGAACGTATATCAGGGTTAGAACTGGTCTCTAGGTTAGGATTTAAGTGCTCCTGAGCTTCATCAGATTTTAAGTGACCAATAGAGCCTGTAATATGGGATGCATCTTTAAGAGAACCCCACTTCCTACCACCATCACTATCAACAGAACCAGTAAGATTAGTCCACTTCCTACCACCATCACTATCAACAGAACCAGCAGAATACCTTCCAAATAACTGGCTCTTCTTTGATGCTCCAATATAACCGTCTTCAGAAGATGTTCCAACCACATCAAGCGTATCATATGACGACTTACCACGTTTCTCTTTCTTGTTCTGCAGAAAGTTCATCAGGTCTACTTCAATACGGGGAGTATATTGCTTGAGGGCTCGTCTCAATGAATTTTGTTCTTCAACAGATAAGCTAAGAATAAAGTTCAATACAGCTATTGAGTCAAAATGGGTATAAACAGATATTATACACGTTATGGCAGCTTCCTTTAGTTTTGTATTTTTATCATGGGCAATTGGTGTCAACTTGGCAAGCCATAACTTCAAGATACCACTGTTAGCACACCCTTCAGAATTTGATGCATGCTTGTTAAATGAACCAATTGCAAACTCAATAACTGCTAATTTTGCCTTAGGAGAACGCTGTTCATCCAATGATCGGAGCAAAGCAGGTAGAAGAGAATCTGTACCATATGTTTTGCTAACAATATCTAATGTAGTCGAGCAAGGTTGCCTTACTAATTCCTTGGGATCAATTAACCGAGAGAATACATGGGGCATGATCCTCTCAATGTAACTTTCAAAGGGCTTTCTGCATGCTGGGATTAGATCAGCAAGAGTTGACAGAGCCGCTTGTGCAACTTTATGATGGGGATCATCCAAATGCTGGAAAAACAATTTCATGACCTTCTCAAAACTCTGTATAATTTCTTGAACACCTCTCGGGCCTTGCTGAAGCGTAGACCGCATGTAATTAAATGCAGCAACACGGGCACTCCAATCTGAACTCGAATTGAGACCCTCACTCAGTGCATCATTAAGAGAAGCTGGTACATCTTCATAACTTGATACATCTCCCAGTGAGAACTGACTGTCATCAAAGCTCCTTCTCCTGCTTGCAGACATTCGCCCAGCAGCATTCTTTCTTAGCAGTGGTCGTTGAAAATTTGGTATGCCATTCTGGGAATCCCTGTAATTAGCATCTTTATAAGGTGTGTCAAAGTATTGCCTATCAACATGGGAGTTCATATATCGCCTTGCCTCCCTAACATCAGCATTTACTTCGATCAAACCTCTTTCCTGTAGCTTTTCAGAAGCTCTCTTGGTTGAGTAGGAAGAATGTGCTGATAGAGGTTGGCTCCCAACATTACCATGAGATGATAATTTACCTAAATCTTTAGATGTCTGAATTTGAGTGATGATGTCAGACAAAATCAAGCCTCTATTGCGATTATCACCTTTAGATATTCCAGACATAGGATCCACTACTAAAGAATTTGTAAGTGTGTTCGAGGCTGGAACGGCAAGAGGAAATGGTGGATCACGGGATGATGGTGGCTCAACTCCTGCACTAGGGTCAATAAGAAAAGTTAATCGTTCACCAAAGATTCGAGATGAAAAGTTTCAGCCAGTTTGAAGACAATATCTGAAAAATGGAATCTAACAATTACTATGAAAGCTGAGGAAGAGCAATCGTTATGGAAGAATATATCAGAAAAGGAAATAACTACCCAGGTCCAAACTGGAGGATCGGCTTTTGTCAGATATGTCCAAACCTCTCAGCATACTTTCTATAGCAGTGACCTTTTGTTTGCTTGCATGCAGCACACTTTCCAGACTACGCTCCGTAGGTTTACCTACAGACTTTGCCTGTGATAAAAGTAGTCCAGCAGAAAGAGATGTCCCTGACGATAAACTTGCACTTCTATCCATTGCAACTATAGCAGAAGTCCCATAACCTGATATATTTGAAGGTGCAGACTTTTGAGATGCAAGCGATGTTTGTGAATTCCTCTCACGAAGAGAAGGAGAAGCATGTCTCCTATGCATACCTCCATCCTCATCGTTTATTACCTGTGTAAATATTGCCACCTTAGTTCAAAGTTTCAACAGTTATTGAGGTGCACAATGAAAGCCTAAGATAGGAAAGCATGTACCCTTTGAACAACAAGATCAAAGGACAAAAACAGGCGTCGAGAACGCTCAGGCCAGGTCTTTGCGAACATCCTATAACAAGTCCTTGCAGAAGATCGTACCTGTTGAGCTCGACGGGTCAAGTGATGGACACTGCTACTTATTAAAGGGAAAGAAAGAAACTACAAAATGTGTATATTCAATGAAAATAAAACAATAAAAAAAATCTGGCCCATTATCTTCTTTACGAATAGGAAAATTGTTATATACAAAGTCAACTGCTACCCCTGAAAAACAAAGAGGATTCCATGTATAAACAATATGTACCTCGCTCATTGCATCTGCAACACAACATCTTATAAGGTCTTCATAAAGGTCAGCAGATCGCTGTATTTCAGGAGCATCAGCCCAATACTCAAGTATCAGAAGTGCGTACTCACAACACCTGATGCGGGAAAAAGGAAAGTAAAATATGTTAATTAAAAAGAGTGTATAGCCTGTAGGCTGGTTACTTGTATGCAAAAGGAGTCACCTTGCACGAAGTACAGCACCGCGGTCATTCTTCGCACTGTCAACTATGCGAGGAAGTGCACGGGAAACTTTGCAATTGCGTAACATCTGAAAATCAAATTTATCATTGGAGGATGTATAAAATGGAGAAAAAAGATGAGCTAACCAAGCAAGACATAAGACATTACCGTTTTTATGCAGTTATCTGCAGATTCTGCAATTACAAGTACTGTTATCACAACAAGCTTGAAAAGGGCCTAAATTTAAAAGCACGATGTGAGAAAACAGGTAAAATAAAGATTAGTAATTAGATAAGGAAACTATTCTCACTGGAATAAACATCTCAGCGCAAGACTCGAAGTCTCCCAAGAGCTCTTTTGATAAGAAGCACAACAAATGGCAGGCCTAACAAAATGAACAAGTAACAACACCATGAATATTGTTTCAGCAACTACATAGATATAAAATAGTGAGAACAATTATCTTCAATTTATAAAAATGCAATAAGAAATATATGTAACCTAAACAAACTAATATTGCCTTAAGAATAAAATGTCAAAGCTGAGGGTGATTATAAACTGTCCATAAACTAGCAAACACCAGAACACTTGAGGGCAAAAAAATGCATATGAACACACACTATTAACATTTAGGCTCTGTTTGAGCCCTATTTTTTGGAAATTTTTACCAGTGATTTTTTTGGGAAAACGTGGGGTTAAAAAGTAGGAAAAATTTTGAATTTGCGTGCAAAATTAATAGCTTAGGAGAAGGTGTGGTTGAAATTGAGTTTTGAGAAAAAATGAGGGTGCGCTTGGTTTGCTGTTTTCAGTTTCGCAAAACATCCAAAACTTGTTTGGTCTAATATTTTCGAAAACAATGTAAAATTTATAACATAAACACAAAAACCATTTTTGATGTTTTGAGTGTTTTCAATGAAAAACTCTGAAAACACTCAAAACATAAAAAAAAAAAAATTATTTACATAAAATTCTAAAAATTAAAATTTAAAAAATAATAATGAAATTCTAAAAAACGAAATCTAAAAAATAAAAAATTGATAAAAAAATTTAAAAAATAAAAATTTTGAAAGTAAAATCTAAAATTTCTAAAAAAATAAAAATTATGAAAAAATAAAATTCTAAATAAATCTAGTAAAATAAGAATTGTAAAAAATAAAAATAATCCAAACTTTTATTGGTTATTTACATGAAAATTCTTAAAAAATTATTAAAATTAACAAAGACAAAAATTCTTAGTTCACATCATTAATTTTTATTCCTATGTTTTGCCAACTCAATTTATATTTTACTTTTGTAGCGAAAAAAATATTGTAAAATTCAGCAACTTTAATATATATATATATATATATATATATATATATATATATTACTTGATAATATATTAACATAAAATTCTTCTATCGTACTGAATAATAAAATTTCACAAAAATAATTTCTCAAAATTTCAAACCAAACGAGTTTCTAATTTTCTGTTTTGAGAAACAATTTTTCAGAATGACAAACCAAGCCCCTTTTTAAATATCTGCAAATAGGCCCTCAAACCAGAAAACTGAAAATTGAAACACTGACCAAACAAGCCATGAGTTTTTAGAGAATGGGGCTTAAACAGGGGCCTTAAGAAGAGAATTCACCAGGAAGTGAAATAACCAGTGCAATTGGAGACTGTAAAGATAAACATTTTAATAGTCATAACATATATTACAAAAATAACTCCTAGCTCTCTCGCAAATGTATCACAAGGTTATGCAACTTTCAAAAGAAAAAGGCAGAAAAATGCTACCGTTGTGAGCAAACTTATGTTAAATACCTGCTTCACTATGCTAGATCTCCGATCTGATAGTTGGGTGCTCAATGGACCAACCAGTTGCTTAAGAAGTCCACGGAAACAGGGATAATCAACCGCACCTGATAAGATGGAATTGGAAATGATTAATATATTCACACTCCTATCACAAGAATAGGATCCACATACATGTCAGAATTTACCACAGTACAAGGGCCCTTTTCTAGTTGACATAAACCATTAGATAATCTTATTGAAGTCCTAGAATTTTGGAAACAGACAAAATGATTGCAGGCTCACACGACATTTTCAATAGTTTGGGTCTTGAGAGCACCATTAACAATTATAGTACATACAAATCACTTCTCAAGGCCGTTAAAAGTGTTTATCCAAAAACTTCCAAGCAACCAAAACCACTTTTTGATGTCAAAGTTTCAACTTTTAGTACTAAAACTTCAAATCAGATTTTTTGCCTGTCATTACAGAGCAGTATTGACTATGCTAGTGTCTTACTCCATGACTTCATTTGTTTTCCGTTTTTGGATTTTGGGAGGGTAAGGGAGGTGAGTGTGTATTGTTGTGTGCTTAAATGCCCAATATGTATATTCATCACAATTTTTCTGCCCCTCATCTGTCCAATCTATATATTCAGCTCATTTTATTTATGGTTATAGGAACAATTCGACTACATAACCCAACAATAATATACAGTTTATTGCAATATCATGACATAAAAAATTTAAATAATGAGAGATGAAAGCAATTAGCACATCATGTTCACAGAGGAGAACAAAGAGGCTGTTAGTTGTGTAGTCAGGAGGATTACAGACCTCCGATGACAAGGCCTTCCACTCTCTGCATGGCCGCAATACGGATTGACCAATCTTTATCGGGAACAAGGGTGGAAGCAATCTTTTCAAACTCCCTGATAAGCTCCTTCTCTGAATACACTTTAATCGGCTCAACAGCTTTATCTGTTATATCACTGTCTCCTGCTCCCAGTCGAACGAACACAAGAAGTCAGCAGGACATGATGCTAAAAGAACATCTTCTTTTTTCTTTAAGTTTAAAATACACAATTCCAGAACATCAGCCTAATCAATCAAGTCTAAACTTGGGGAGTACTTTTTTTGCATTATGTCACCAGTAAAATGCTACTTAAATAAACAACCTCACCACTAAAAGATTATTTTCTATATGTTTCGCGCCAAACAACCCATTGAATGGAGGAAAATGAGCTGCAGGATGTGGGACAGTCCGTATATGCTAAAATGGTTAACTGGTCAGATTAGGATCTTAACTAAGGCTATCCTCAAATGGATTTGTTAAAAATATCTATAGTGTCCAGCACAAGTACTGACCTCCGAAGAGAGATACCTCGCGTGTGGAGCTTTTGGCCTTAGGACTGCTCTTTTTTGGATTAAGACTTGTAGGCTTAGTCTCGCTGGCCGCATAATTGCTCACAATTGCCTCTGACGAGCGAACTTTTGGCTCAATTTTCTCCAGCCTGGCATTGATGTCTCTTAACTGCATAGCATCATCATATCAAAAAACTACTGAGTAATAAGCCTTCAGCAAAGTTAAAGTTCTCCTAATACATTACACATGAACTGCATGAATAATACTAAATTAACAAATCAAAAACTCATTCTCCCACATGCGAATCAGGAAGCTCTTGAATTGCTCAAACTAGTAGTAACACCTGTAACTACATATTAAATTGGAGAAGGCATGTATAAAACAAGAATAAATCAAAAACTTAGTCTGGCACATATAATGAGTACTTAAATTTAGAATTAATATCATCTCTAATCCCAATATTACCATTGAAGTGGGAAGATGATGTCGCTGCAGTTCCTCACGGAACTGGGGCCCAGCCTCAGTATACATCTCCTGGGGAAAAGGAAACAAGGAAAAACAAGATTGTCAGACAAATACAAGGTGAAGCAATTCTTAAGTTCCTGATGATGTGCCAATTCACCAAGGAGCAATCTTAAGCACTTCAGCAGCAGTACATACGCAGATGGGAACAAAAAATGAGAATAACTAGCTCCAAGATTCTCAGAATAAGAAGTCCATGGAATGTTTATTGCAGACAAAAAACTATATCAACTTATATGCAAAAGTTGCTCCAAGCTGACAACCGATCCAAACCTATGAATTTTGAGAGTTCCTCTCACTTGACCAAATTTGTATGAATTACGACATGATCAATCCACTGAAATAACCTTTATGCAGAAAGAATGTGAACCAGGGAAAGTCAACCATAATTTAAGCAGGTTCTTAATTATATAAAGAATAAACTACTTTTTCCAACACAAATCTTGTGTTTGCTAAAAGGTAACCTCATCTTGTCAAATCAAAAGACAAGAAATGTCTCTAGAACTAAAATTCCCTCCTTATTTCATGCACATTTTGTACTTTGACAGCACTCAAGCGTCCACAAGATGAAGTAAATGCATAGTCTTTATCTTCCTAGAAGATTATACTCTTTCAAATGCTGTCCAATTTATTGTGCGTGAAATATACTAACATGGACATGTGCAGCTTGCAATTGGCATTTCTCTAGACAATACCAGCAATGTACCATCTTCAAATAATGGCGAGTGACTTGGGAAAATGGGCATAAAACTTTTTTGTAATTTTCCTCCAACTGAATGTTCTTCAGAAAGTTTACCTAACACCTTCTAGAAACGTCAAAAGGTTGTGGAAGTTAGAGCCCTCACAATCCTTCTCATGCAAATCATTCTTCAATACTTTAGTTGATTTGCCAAGCTATCCCATCTCTGCCTCATTTAAGTTCACTTAAAAACCTTGCATCCTTAAAAAAATAGAAGTGCTTCTATGGCTGGTATCTCATAGAAAAATTGATAATAGTAAAAATCAAAAGAAATGCCCTTATTTCACTCTCTCCCCTTCATGGTTTCTATTGCTGGTATCTCATAGGAAAATTGATAATAGTAATGCGGTTCAGAAGAAATGCCCTTATTTCTCCCTCTCCCCTTCGAGGTGCATGATGTGTAGAAAGGATTCAGAAAGTAGGAATCACATATTTTCACATTGTGATGTCATGAGAGGGGTTAAGTTGTAAAATCCTTCGGGAACTTGGTTTCACTTTTAGTCTTTCCAAGCAGGTTATTCCTCATTGGAAAAATAAATGGCTTCGTTGAGTAACAGAGTATGAATGTAAGATCATGTGGAAATCGACAGTTTTAGCTATTTTTGGGACATGGATAGAAAGAAAAAATAGGATACTCGAAACAAAATGCAAGAACCATTCTGAGTTGTGAGACCAATCTAAATTTTATACGAGTAAAGAGTTTTAAGGGTTTCTCTTTAATTATCCTTAGTTGGAAAAAGAAAATGTATCACATTCTCAACTCGACTTTATTTCTTTGAAGATTAGAGGATTCTTGTCTCTTAACAGTTGAAGTTATGCTTCTATAACAGCTGAAATTATGTTTCAAGTCAAAAAGAAAAGATATAACATCACTTCAGAGAAATACAAACCAAACAAATGATATATGATTTGTTTTTTCAGATTAACAGAGGATATGTCATAAGTGCTAAGGTGTCGTACTAGATGAGTATTAGTACTTTCACAGTATCATCCAACATCTTGGCTCTTATTTAGAAGTTGTATCTAGATCAAGCATCATAACTGAGACTGAATTCCAATTTAGCTTTGACTAAACCAACTTACAACAACAGAGTTAATTTAATTACAAAAAACGATGGGGTACTTTTGAAGGCAATATTAAATGATATACATGTGGTCTCTAATAAACTACGAAGATTCCAAGCTAGTAACATTAGTTTCGTGTTTCTTGTTTTTTGAATTAAAAGATCATTGAAGTATACAATGATATAATATCAAATGTGTGGAAAAACAGTGCATCAAAAATGATAACGAACCTATTTCTCTATGTTTAAGACAATTTAAACAAATGAAATTGTTCTTTCTCTAATGGCTTAATATTTTAGATGAGGTAGTTCAACATGGTATTAGAGCCAGCAAATATTTTGGGTTCAAGCCCTCCACCACCCATTTATTAACAATTATGCACACAATAGACCTTAGCTAAAACAATGATCTCATCCTATGTGTGAGAGCCATGCAGAAGACAATTTCAATAAATGAAATTGTCCCCTCTCTTAACACCTAACCTTTAGATGGTGTTTAACATGGTATTGAAGCCATGAATGATATTAGTTTCCCCATTTATTAAAAAATAGTGCATACATTAAAAACCTTAGACAATAAAAATGAACAGCCTATATGTGAGGGAATGTGTTACTGATAATTTAATAAATAAATTGTCCCCCCACTAAGAGCTTAACCTTTTAAATGGTGTGGTTCAACACTCTTAATGAGATGGAAGTAGAGGTTCTCTTGTTGTTTGCGCATTTGAGTGTGCGTGTGTGTGTGTGTGTGTTGCGTAACAGTGGGTATAAAGAGAGCGAGAGATGTGAGAAGCGAGAGATTGAGATTGAGGGAGAGAGAGAGAGAGAGAGAGAGAGAGAGAGAGAGAGAGAGTGAGTGAACATAATGACCCGACCTTAATAATATAACTACAGGTGTTCATGTAATTAGTATAATTAAACGACTATTGTCAATTCAACTGCTATTACTATGGCGAGAAAACATGTTAATACTTAATCATGATACTAACCTCAATACATGAAATAGCGACCTCCCTCACACCAGGATTTGGATCATGCAACATCTGCAAAATCTAACACCCAAGAATAAAAATATAAGGTTATGAAATCCAGTCTTCTCTTAAGTTCAAGTATAGCGATAACATATGTTGGCACGTCCTAAAAAATATATAAAATCAACATACTGGTGGAAGAATAACACGTTGAAGAGGTAGTTCTGTCGATGCAAAGAGACCAACTGCTGATGTAACAGTCCGTGCAAATTCTTCTCGAACTCTCCAGCTTTTGTGTCCCCAAGCATAAGATCCTGCCCTTTCAACAATGATTGTCGGTAAAGAAACCTGTAGAAAAATTAACCATCAACAAACACCGTTCTTACTTTTCTCAGTAAATGTGAAAGATTAGTTACACATCCCATGCCAAGAAAAGGTCTTAACTCAATGTAGAATGTAGATTGAGCGAATGGTTGACAAGGAAGCTTTTAGAATCATAAGACCAATAATCTACGGCAAGAAAACATACACTTCCTCATATGAAATATCAACAGAAGAGTTTGAAAGAAACAAAGCTAAACTTTCTGCCTTCAGTTGTTGCAACACACATGAAAACATTGTGACCCCTACAATTCGAAAGATATGTATCCTAGACTTCAGTACAGATATCACAGCAGTT
>CAIGRT010042139.1:0-10090 GCA_903798405.1 Fraxinus platypoda | reverse complement strand
AAAATAATGGCCTATCAAACATGCCTTTATTTCTCCTGAGGAAAATAGGTAGATATTCCTCTAGCCGTAGGGCAGATTTCTATTTTTCGACTTGGTTGATTCAAATTGAATAATACATCAAGTGACTGAAAAAAAAAATGTTCTGCTTAAGTTTTAGGGACAAGCTGGTCGAGCACATCAATTTTATAACATGATTCCCAAGATATTGGATATCTTATTTGCATTGAACACATTAAAGACGACATGTTCATTATCCACTCTAAGAGTCATCTTTCATTTATAGACATCTTTCAATGCCTTATACGTAGCAAGAAAAGGTCTTCCCAATATTTTGGGATATACGCATCCTTCTTCATATCCAGAATGATAAAATTAGCTAGAAATATGTATCGACTTTCATCAACATATCATCAATGATACCTTGATGATGCTTGATAGATCAATCAGCTAGTTGCAATAACATGATGGTTGATTTTATTTTTCCCAATCCAAGCTTCTTATGCATATGTAAGGGCATTAGATTAATACTTGCACCTAAATCAAATAATCATGTTTAAAATAGAACCAATAGTACAACGTATAGTGAAATTCCCTGATCTTTTAACTTAGGAGCTAACTTTTCTAAAGAGTTGAACTACACTCCTCGGATAAGTACTTTACGCTATCCTTGTTATCAACTTCCTTGTTAAGTCCAGAGCTCTTCAACTGCTTCATCATCATCAACATATGTTTATTGTTCTTCATTTGTCTGTTAATATGGATCTCTAGTAATTATACTCCACTCCTGATAGTTACAATATGTACTCACTATTTTGGATTTCTTATTGTATTGCTAGGTAAGGTAGTTGGTGTCGTATCTGACAATTGAAAGGTCATTAGACCAATTTGAGTTTCGGACTTCCTAATAGATTTTTGTTGATTATGATAATTTGTCTCTTTTTTTGAAGCAACTTATCAATTTTCTGCATGTATTGCTAAAGCTTCTCCCCCAAAATTATTATTTTCCCTTGGTAAGGGTTATTGGCATTAATTACCACTTGTAGATGAATTTGGGTGTTGTTCTAATCCTAGATTATATAATTGAGAGTATGAATTAATCTATGGGCATGGATTAATTTGTACAAAATTTACTTGTTCATCTGGAGTGGCCAATAATATACAACCCTTAGTCTAATGATTTGTCGAAACGATCTTATAAATCGAGTTTGCATGTACCGCGTTCACACCTTGTACTTTAGATTTCATTAAAAGTTTTATTTGCTTTGATAGTGTCGTAATGCGTGCATTAGTGGCTGATAAATTTCTAATTTATGTATACCGCCACTTTTTTTGGGGACCAAATGATTTGAAATTTTTGCCTTATGAACGGAGCATAAAATGAACACTTTTACTATGATGAAACAAATTAAGATAAAACAAACAAAAAGTAGAAATAATCTAAATTAATAGTGAATAAAAAGTATTCTCCAATAGCGATGCCCGAAACTAGTGTGATTGATAAGTGTAATTCATACACTTATTCGGAGCCTAAAACAATGATATTTTATAGTTCTTTTGATGAAATATGGCCTATTTTGATGTATATTGTGTTTAGTAGATATAACTCAATGATTGAATGAAGAATTGGAAGAAACAAGGGAAAAATAGAGAAAAAGGGCGAAATCCAAATTATGGGAACTAAAGTGCAACATTTCAATATGCTCCACCATATGAGGTGGAAGAGCTTATTATAATCGTCCAAAATCTCACACAGTTCCATCAAAGAAGTCCTACACCCTCTTGATACGTATTGCCTTTGTGGAAATAAGGATGCCAAAGTAGTATTTCCCATCCAACAATCATGCCAGAAGAATATCTAGCCAGTTCCAAGATGCCACGCAATATGTGGCTCACCTCGTGATCCAAATCTCTTCAGTCTCTTCCAAATAGGAGAGGCTGAATAAAGAACTGTTGCAAGTGATGGATGTGTTCATCTACAGTATTTGCCCAGTAAANCCAAGATGCCACGCAATATGTGGCTCCGCACATGGCCTAACTAACTTCAACCTTTTTCGAGGCAGGAGAGGCTAAACAGAGAACTGCTGTAAGTGATGGATGTGTCCTCAAGTAATATTTGACCACTAAAGGTCGGTAATTGAAACAACTCGTGAATTCATGATTGCTCAACTTAATTCTTCACAGATACACATCAATTTTATATTGAAAATGCGGATATGGATTTTGGTAATGTAATCTTAAAGCTATTTATAGATTTAGTATCATGATTTTAAACCTGAGGTAAAAGGCTAGGTTATTTAGCCAAATCTTTTGCATGTCTGTGTGTTTGTTTTAAGTTAATTTATGGTTTTATTTGAGGACAAACAAATGTTTAAACTTGGGGGTGTGTTGATAAGTGTTCGGACATAAAACATTGATATTTTTTAGTTATTTTGATGAAATATAGTCAAATTTGTCGTATAATGTGTTCAATAGGTATAACTCAATGATTAGATGAAAAATTGAAAGAAATAAGGGAAAAATAGAGAAAAAAGATGAAATCCAAATTATGGAGACTAAAGTGAAACATTCCAATAGTTGGATCAGACTACAAGATATTGATTGAAGTTGCTACGAGCTCAAAGGGATGCAATTGGAAAATAAAGGAATGAAATTACAAGTAAAAGGATCAAAATGCATTGAGAGAAAGTTGAGGGACCAAATTGAAAAAATTGAAACCTGAACACAACCATACGCCTGCAAGGCAGAAAAGTGGTGCGGCCGGATTCTACCCTAAAACATCGATAGGTCCTATAAGGCCGCCTATGAGGCCGCAATAGTGAGAAGTACCTTTTTGGGGTGAAAATTCTAGTTTCCTTTTTTTGATGAAACTCAATATGGAAACAATTTTTTGGTATCCTTTAAAAGCTAAAACACGGCCAGAACAGGGGCAACCTTCTTTCTACCTAATTTTCACGATATTCTACCATACTTTGAAGGAGGAGAACAAGTCTAGAGAGCGAATCAAGGCAAATTATATAAGAAGATCGAAATTCATAACTTGTTTTTAAGATTCAAGTCAAGAACATGGATTTCTCCTATTTCTTCATTCTTTAATGTTTCTGGGTGATGTCAATTAAATCTTTCATATGTAAATTTATCATGAATATGCTAAGCTAAACATTTATTGTATTGAATGGATGATGAAACTTGTTAATTTTTATTTTTAATTCAAGACTCGTTGATTTTAGTAATTTCTTGGGTTTTTGATTACTTATGCATTTGTTGTTTGAACGATTGGCCACTATTTAGATATTTTGTTGACTATTCGTAGTGTTGGAAAACTTACGGTAGGTGGAACACTGCATATTTAGCGCAGGGGCAAGGGGTATTAAGAATAATATTTAAGGCGTGTGCAATCGTGTGTGATAATCCAGTGAATTAATGCATGCTTTTCATATGATTTCGGACTAGAAATATAATTGGGTCATGTTAAACATATGTCTGATATATCTTGGAAAAGAATATTGAATAAAATTGGATTGTCATTAACATTAGAAAACTACTACTTTATACGGATCGAGAATTAGCAATAGCATTAACAGGTGGATTCTGAAATCCAATAAATTTACTTCATTATTTGATAAAAACAAATCTTTATTGCTTTGTAGTTAAAATTAATTTAAAAATCAATTAATCTCTTTTTTGTTACGAAACTTAGAATTTAGTAATAACTAGTACATTAAAGTGAAATATTATTCCTCGTGGGACGATTCACTCAACTTACTTAATCTATTACTTGTCAATGATTCCGTACGCTTGTGGGATTTCATTAAACAGTGATAATCACAAGTGTATGACGTCCCTTAAACATATAGTAAAGTAGAGCTAAAGAGTCCGAATTATCACTCCTCAAAGACTATCATTTAATGATTAATCTAACTCATATTTGAATAAAGTAAAATTTGATGATAATGTTTTGATTAAAACTAATATTAATTAAGAAATTAAAAGAAAGAAGTTTCTTCAGCACGATGATGAAATATTCAATGTGATGATTAAAGTGTTGTGACCTAGCCAATTCACTATTTAAATTAATTAATCTCTCTAAAATTCAAATCATTCATATGTACATTTAAAGAAGTGTTCGGACAAACCGTTTCGATGTGGGTCTTAGCTCTTGACTGCATTTTCATCTTATGCAACATGTCCTTGAAGACCTTGGTCATGGCCCTCTAGGGTGTAGTCCAATTGATGGACGCGATTTCCCATTAAGGTTCATGTAGCAGACAGCGAGCAAGCAGCAAGCACTTACTCCGATCAAAAGGAAAAGCAACAAGCGGACCTTAAAGAAAAGAAAGCTAGTTTACATTCGTCCCGTCGCAAGGACCTACAATGTCATGATCACATTGGTTTACCCTTGTTTTTTAAACCAATGTTTTTTTGGTAGCTATTATATCACAGACGCATCATTAAAGACTTTTCGAAGCGCGGTAAGCTCGATCTAGTCTGAGTCTCTACTATGGCACTATTAGAGGGTCCCGTTCTATGAACTTCACACTATTTTTGATATGGCTAGCCACTTTTTCCTTTCTACTTTATTTATATGACCAACAAGCGTACACAATCGTTGACAAGTAATAATGTAATGGGTTGACGTATCGTCCCATGATGAATAAATGTAATTATAGTTTTTATCAGTTTCTACCAAATTTGGTGATTTTACACAAAAGAGTTGATATTTTTGTTTTAATTCTAACTAAACTTTGAAAGTTATAAGCGATTGGTTTTTAATCAAATACGAGTTGAATGTATTGGATTTAAGAATCCACCTATTGATATCTAGTTCCAATTCTCGACTTACATAAGTTAACGTTATTGATGTGTTCATGACAATCAATAATCCGTTAATATCTAATATTCTCTTCCAGAATATATTAAATCTATGCTTAACACGATCTGATCATATTCGTAGTCCGAATTCATATGCAAAGCATGCATTCAATTACAAGATTATCACACATGATTGCACACGACGTAAACATTACTCTTAATATCCATTGCTTGTGTGTTAAATACACAGTGTTCTACTTATTGCGAGTCTCCAAACACTACAAATAAACAACTAATTGACTAAATGATGGCCAAACATTCAAACAACACATAATTAATGTATATTCAATCACGAACACGAGAATTAACTAAAGAAACGATAAGTCTTGAATTAAAAACTATAAATCAATAGGTTTCACCATTCATCCAATACATAAAATCATTTAGCCTAGCATTGCCATATAAAAATTACACAAAAGAATAGAAACAACATCACTCAGGGTAAGGAATACATTGAAGAACTTGAAAACGCAAAATCTTCACTTTAATCTTCAACCCAAGCTTTGAAATCTTCTTTCTTCAATGTAAATTATCTCTTTTATGCTCAAAGTATGATAAAAAACTAGGTTAGACTTCTTCTAGACGTGTCTCCCAATATATAGTGTGTAAACAAATTGCATTCCATTGTTACAAAAAAAAAATGAAATAGGATTTTTTTTTTCCCTTTTTGAACCATGCCTACGCATAGTATAAACTGTGCCCATGCATAATAAACTTGATTAAGCCTCTGAAGCTCAAAATAGCTTTTGTGCCCATGAATGATTGTAGAACCATGCCCACACATGGTGTAATTCATGAGGCCAAACTTTGCAATTCGGTCTCTGAACTTTTTCATGTAAGCGTTTTGATCTTTTTCGACAATTTTTATTACGTTGTTGACTTTTCTTCACATCCAATTGACCTTTGACACTTCCACATCTTCATTTTGATGCCCGACATATCTTTTGTATTGTTGTATTTCAGTCCCTGAGCTTAGGGTTTCGTCATTTTTCTATATTTGTTCTCTGTTTCTTCTAATTCTTCATTAAATTTTTGAATCTTACCTATTAAACACAATATACAATAAATTAGATGATATTTTATAAAAAAAAACTATAAAAGATTATTATTTAATGTCCAAAATAAGTGTATAGTATACACATATCAAGCAGGCTCCACCAAAATAATTAAACCACCTAGGAATTCAATTAATGGCAACAATAGTAATAAAAAAAATGTTCTCTACCTTCCATCCGTTACCAAATTTTACCTCTTGATCTAAGCCCTTGTTTGGGCTCCATTTAATGAGGTTTTAGGGAAAAATGTATTTTGAAAAAGTAATTTTAGAGAATTTATGGTTAAAAAAGAATGAAATGTTTATTGTTTATATGTATAATTATTTTATTAAAAAATGTGTGGTTAAAAAGAAGAAAGAGAAAAGTGTATTAAAATTAAAATAGAGCCCAAACGGGGACTAAATTTATATCTCAACTCTTGATTTGTTACAATCCATTAATCCTAAATTAGTAATCAAGTAATTCAAACATTAAGCAAAAAAATAAAATCTTTACATCAAACAATTAAATTCAAAAAATTTTGAGAATTGAAATTAACGGTTCAAATCTAGGTTACATTGTTGATCTCAACTAATGGTTTAGTTATGCATCACAGCAAAAGAAAAACATAAAAGGATTTTAGAATACGTCACAATGTTTAAAGGAAAAATGAAAAAAAAATAAAGATGAAATTTCTTGCACCAACAATTTGCCTTCTTCACGCCACATTCTTGAAACCCTTGCTTTCTTGCTCTCTATCGTCTTGTATGTTCTCTTTTTTCCTTTATTGTCTCTTCATTTATTTGAACTAAAATAGGTCTTTATATAATGTCCAAACTGCTTTGAAAATCGTGTGTTCAAAAGAACCAAAATATACTAGAAATAAAACAAAACCCAAAAAGTATACATATAGGATTACCATAATCGGACAATGGTGAGTGATGATACCAATTTTGAAACTAATGAGAGACCGAGCACCCAGTAATGGTCCCATTTGAGCCCTATTCTCATGATCTCCTCGGGTTGAGTGTCCTCGAGCTCGGGCATTTATGGCCCAACAGTTCTTCCTCGAGTTTACAACCGAAGCCCCGAACCATGCGACTTGTTAGAGGTCCACTTCGTGTCAAGATGCCCTAGGAAGCAAAGTTCTCCTGAAAATGTGTTACCTCATTCTAAGAGAATTCTAATACTAGAATCCCATCTATATCCAAACACATGGGTAATACAAAACCAATTGAGTGACAACTTCCAATCATATTAGGACTCCTAGGGATTTCAACATTGCAATCCTACTAGGAATGCACCACCCACCTCTATAAATACATCATTCCAATTTATTATCAAGGTACATTTTTACATAATTTTTCAGCACATATCTTTTCATAAATTCTCTCTCTGACTTAAGCATCAAAGGAGCGACGATGACACATCTCGACGCATTTGTTTCAGGTACCGAAAGACCTCGTTCATGCTTATTCTTAATCGTCAAGCTCGAAAGTCGACATGTACGATTTTTGGTAGCATCATTGGCGCCGTCTGTGGAAAACGCTACCAAAAGCTATGGTCAACACTCGTTCAGGTATCCTCCAGCAAGCTTATCCTCACCCAACCCACCACCTGTTGGGGAGCTCCCAGCTCATCAAGAGGAATCATCTGCAATACCAGCTGCCCAACCACAGGTGGTTGATGCGGGTACCTTTGAAGAACTTCGTCAGCAAGTGACAATGTTGACTCAATTACTAAGCCAAAGGGATGCTCATTCGACGTCGGAACAACCACCGCACCGACGATAGGACAACCAGGATCAGGTCGATGCTCGAGCTCGGGATACTTGAAAAGTTCATGATAATGGTGGATCCGGGGCCTCGGGTGTGCTGCTAGTAGCCTCGGCCCTGAGGTTGGTCACCATAGAATTAGGCGAACTAGCTAAGATCATACATGATGTAATCACTGCTGGACTTCAAAAGAGCACCCAAGGTTTGACAGGGTTTACCCCTAACACTTCTTTCACGTCGGAAGTGCTCTCCTATCCGCTCCCAGACAGGTTTAAACTTTCTCGAATGAAGGAGTATGATGGAACAACTGACCATATCAACCATCTCAACGTGTATATGGACGTCATGAATCTACAGGTGACACCAGATCCTGTAATGTGTAAAGTTTTTTCGCAAACACTGACCAACGCTGCCAGTGATTGGTTTTCTACTCTAGAGCCTAATTCCATTGCTTCATTCTCTGACTTGGCCGACAAGTTCTCCACTTTCTTTGCCAGTAGTAAGCACATCAAAAAGACGGCCGCATCCCTCATGCAGCTCAGGCAAGGACCGAATGAATCCCTACGTAACTTCACGACTAGGTTCAACAAGGAAAGACTTCAGATACCCGACCTTCACATAACAGCAGCAATCTCCATCCTCACGTATGCTATAAGGGGCGATGCTTTCAAGATGTCCCTCTCAAAAAACCCACCGAAGTCCGTGCCTGAGCTACTTACCCGAGAAATTCTCACCCGACCTCTGAGAAACCCAAATACAAAAGATAACACGATTTTAATCCTCGTCTAGAAGCTAGCAAAAACAAGCAGATGCATGAGACGCAGCCGACGTCGTTAACTCAACTGAACACTTCCAGGTCTAACATCCTGATGGAGATCAAGGACATGAAGGAGTTTAAATGGCCATCAAGGATGCAGTCCCCTCCTAATACTCGAGACAAGAGCAGGTATTGTGACTATCATTGGGACCATGGGCATACAACGGAGAACTGCAAAGCCCTCTAGCGAGAGATTGATGCTCTAATAAAAAGGGGATATTTAAGTTCATATGTCAGTCATGACAAGCGTCCGAGGAATGATCGGGACAGTGGAAAGGGCCCCGAGAGAGGGGGGAATGACAAGCCTACTGCAGGGACTATTAACATTATTGTTAGGAGAATAGCATCAGGAGGAGACTCAAATAGTGGACACAAGCAGTATTCCAGGTAGTATAACCCGAGTTTGAGGATGATGTCTAATGATATGGAAGAAATCACATTCGGGTTACAAGACTTGGAAGGTCTGTCATATTCACATGACGATGCACTGGTCATATCAGCAATTATAGCTAATTTTGAGGTAAATAGGATACTAGTTGACAATGGGAGCGCAACCAACATGCTCTCCCATGAGGCATACTCTAGGATGGGGATTTCGGCCGAACAACTCAAAGCCATTAAAATCCTACTTCAGGGATTTGGAGGCGGTACAATCATTCCGGATGGAATCGTCAATCTTCCACTTATTCTGGGATCGAATCAAAGGCAGGTAACATAAATCACATCATTCCAGGTGGTTTATGCATCAATGGCCTACAATGCCATTCTGGGAAGGCCATTACTCAACAAGATCAAGGCTATTGTTTCTACTTTCCATCTTGCTATGAAGTTCCCTACCAATAATGGTGTTGGGGTAGTGGGCGGAGACCAGTCAGCTGCTAGACAGTGTTACGTAACCAGTGTTTGGGGAATAGTCTCCAACGTCATGCAGATCTCGTCATCTGGACCCGAGCTCGACTATGGAGGTCGATTTGCTCCAGTGGAATAGATTGTAGAGGTTGAGCTCGAGCCCGGCAAAAAGGTGACGATTGGTCGAGATCTTAACGCCAGTCTCATGGAGGTGCTAATAAGTTGCCTATCCTACAATATAAATGTGTTCACCTGGAGGTCGACTTGTTCCAGTGGAAGAGATTGTAGAGGTCGAGCTCGAGCCCGGCAAAATGGTGACGATTGGTCGGGATCTTGACTCCAGTCCCATGGGGGTGCTAATAAGTTGTCTATCCCGCAATATAGATGTGTTTGCCTGGAGTGTCGAGGATATGCCCGGGATAGACCCGAGTATTGTGGTCCACAAACTCAATATCAATCCAGGAGCAAAGTCGATCAAACAAAGCAAGAGACAATTCGCACCAGAGCGACATGAGGTCATTCGGGAGAAGATTGATAAGTAGATCAATGCTCGGTTTATTCGAGAAGTTCAATACCCTGACTGGCTCGCCAACATCATGCTCGTCAAGAAGGCCAATGGAAAATGGAGAGTTTGTATCGATTTTACAGATCTTAACAAAGCATGCCCAAAGGACAGTATCCCCTACCTCAGATCGACAATCTTATGGACAGCACGTCTGGGAGGTTATTGAAGTGGGCTATTGAAC
>CAIGRT010042128.1:0-11997 GCA_903798405.1 Fraxinus platypoda | reverse complement strand
AAATATTCTCATTTTTATCATTTATATAACATGAGCTAAGCATTTTTATTTTTTTTGGATTTATGGTTGAAGCTAGACCTAACTTTAATTAATTTTAATATTCGTTCTTTAATGTAAAGTTACTTATTTTCATGTATTTTTACTATTATTATTATTATTGCATTTTCAATTATATGGCCAATGAATGATTATGTTTATTGATTTGTACATCATTCGAGAGAAGATTGTTCATTTTAGACTAAATAGTATAAATGTTAGGTTTGTGTAGGAGATAGAAATATACTCCTAACCCTACGTGGCACATTGAACTATTTTTACAAAGATTTAATGCGATTGTTTGGTTTTAATCGACATAGAAATATAGTAGTTAAACCAATCAATTATGGTTAATTTTGCTCGAGAGAGGCAATTAGCTAAATTTGGAAAATCGGGTCTAATATCGTGAATGAGTAATTTATTAATTGGGTTGTGGACAAATTAATTAGACGATGGTTAAGCGAAACCATGAATTTCAACCACGTTTTTCCTTCAAAATTCTCAGATGTTTATATTTTCTTATTTTGTATATTTTTAAGTATTTTTCCTTATTTTGAAAATGAAGTTTTATTGTGTGTTTGTTTTTATTGTTAAAATTAATTTGACTAAAGTTGTGTAATCGAAAATAAACATTCATCAAGGAATCGACGACCCGGACTCAAAATGTCCACTTTATTATTTGAACGCGACCCGTGCACTTGCGGTTTGCACTTTTATAGAGAACAATCTTCAAGAACAATCCCAAATCTTCAAGCAAAACAAATTTGTCAAGAAGCTGGGTTCGGCCATTAAGCTTCAAAATACCGAAGAAAACTGAGTAAAGCTAATACCCTGCTGGTTAGTCTTCAAAACTTCAAAGAGGCTTTAAATATTCCAAGAGGAGCACCAAGAATCTGGGCAGAACTTTGCAAACAAACTGCATAAACAATGCATATGACCTACTGCAGTTTTCAAATCTTCAAGAGGAGATGAAAAATTTGAAACTTTCAAGGCCAATGCTTAACCATTCTGGCCGGTCTTCAAACCTCCAAGACACTAGAAATCTTCAAAGAAAACATTTTGAATCTGAGAAGATTTTACAAAATCCGCAATGCTAGATTCTAAATTACCAAGTGATGATGGTAAAATGGAACAAAATCAATGAGTTCACATACGTAAGGGGCGACTAAAGTGAGTGTTTCTCTCACTAAAGTTGAGAGCTACTCTCTCTAACACCTTACATAGTGACTAACTGCAATACTAGTAATTTTTATAATACTAGTTGTATTTAAAAGTGACATGGTTTGATGAAAAAGTGACTACTTTTTAAGAGTGATATCTTAGCTCTTTCAAAAAAAAAAAAAAAAAAAGTGACATTTGCCTCTAAAGGGAATGTGGTCGAATATTTTAGACCCAAATGCACAATTAAAACAATAACAAGCAACAAGTCACTTATTAATATATTTAGATGATTAAGTTTAATTAATCCAATTAAACATATGTGTCAATCAAGCAATGTAAACGATCAAATCAAAAGCAATAAAACTAAAGTAAAGAACACCAAGAATTGATGACGGAAGAAAACTACTTGAAAAACTCTTCACGTGAATAAAAAAACCTCCAGGCAAATCTTGCTAAAACGATCAACTAAAGAAGTTAACTTACAATTTTGTTCAGACACAACTAAACTTTAGCTAACTCTGACCACCTAACTTGTAAATCTCCAAGGAATTTCTTTAGATGTGCACGTTCGCACTTCCCGAAACTCTGGGACATTTTTCTCTCCACTAGATCTCCAAGAACGAATCTTGTTCTTCATTGGAACCTCATTCCGCATTACTAAAACTCTAAGTGCCTCTTCTTAAACTTTGGAACTCTAAAAGCTTATTGGAGAAGGTAGGGCTTTGCTTGGTGTTTGATCAAATGATCTTTTTGTGTTTTGATATGTTGATTGAGGCGAGAGATACTGGAATATGTTTTGGATCTTCAAAGTATGTTCTCTTGACTTAATTCAAAGCTCGACCAATGTTGGAACAATGTTTGAGATGAATATATGGACAATTGATATTGTGATTTAATCAAGAGATCAATGAACGGTGTTTTAGATCTTCAATAATATGACCTCTATAATAAAATAATGATTCAACGCACCTTTAGACATTTCATGGGTTTTATATTTATAATGGGTAGTATTTGAGGTGAACTAGGATTGAAAATTAAAATCAAATTTGAACAGCTCTCGGGCTCACCGCCGCTCGAGCGCCAATCATCATGCCAACGAGCAACAAGCTCGTCGTTTGAGGGGATGATCGAGGCCAGCAAGCGCCAATGAATTGTTGTGAGCGCTCGAGCGGGCAGTACATGGGTAGCAAATGGTCAACATCTCGAATCTTGATTTTCTTGAATGCCTTCAACTCCTTTTAGGACTCTATTAATCCCAAACTATTTTAACTACAATTACAACTCAATAACTCCTATTTTGACTTTAATTATAACATAATAACTCATGATTTTGAATACAGAAACTGCCAATAACTAATTTAGACATTGCCAATTACAAATTTGACTAAATAAATTTCTCATTTGGCATTCCATGATAAAATCATTTATTTCAAAGTCAAAATCAAAGCAAACTAACTACAAACTACCTAAAGACTTAATTCCCAAAATTTACTTCAACATGTTTTCTAAAACACATGGAAACAACAATATCATGTAAAAAACAAGAGGAGAGTGACAACTAAAAGATATAATTAAGTCATATAAAACAATACAAGTAAAACACATGTAACACCAAAGTATGCAATACGAAGTGCATCAAGAACTTAGAAATAAAAATAGAATATATATTAATATCAATATTGACAAAATACTAAATACAATATCAATGTTAATATTCCAACAATCAATAATATGTATGACTCCCCCCTAAGTTAAATATCTAAGGCCATGTTTGATTGACCCAAGTTTTCCATGGAAAATGGAAAATGAATTCCATCTTCCATTTTTTGCATGTTTGATACACTTTTTTTCCACGCAAATGATTTTCTTGATTTTGTCTCTCACTTGCCATTTTCCATGATTTAAGGGATTTGGTTTTCCAGTTTTGAATTTTTTTTTTTTTTTAATTTTTGTTTTTTGGCAATGAGAACAAATTCTAGACCAAATGGTAAAAAAAATTATCACTTTAATGAACAATTTTCATGAAAAACAAAGTCAAACGAACACCAAACTTTCAACATTTTCTAGGTGAAAAATTATATTAATCAAACACAATTAATTACAATTCCCAGTAAAACAAATTCTAGGCAATTCAATTCCATGTAATTTATTTTATTTCTACCCAAATTTCGCCTTTGCAATCAAACGGACCCTAAATTAAAAAAAAAAAATATCAAATTTCCCCCATAACTTATATACTCAACTCCCCTGAAATAAATACTTAACTCTCCCCCAATTTTGTCACAAATAATAAAGGAAAATAAGTAACATAATCATGAATAACATGTAGAGGAATGAATTAAAAAAATACACATGGAGTAATTGTGCAAAATTATGCAACACATGTGATGGAAAAATAAAATTTCCTTTCTTTTCAAGATAAATGTCTTTCATTGATTTTTAAACGTAAAATCTTGATAGTTCAATTACATAAACAGTTATTTGATAGTATGTGATCAATAGATGAAATTGTTATGCCCTAATATCCGTTCGTTATTTGAATTATAAATCGATATTTGTATGCATCCACTTATTTTCAATTAATTCGATTAGAAATCACAACAAATCACGATTTTTTGTTTGTTTTCATCAGACAATAGTTAAACACAGTAAATTCAGCATCAAAGTCTAGTTCTCGTGAGAATAGTAGTTCGGATTCAAAGGTCCACTATATTACTTGTTACGATATCGTATACTTGTGATAGAAAAAACGCAACAATTACTAACATAATGTACAAATCAAATTGTATTACCCTTAGAGTCTTCAAATTAATGCTCATTTATCTCGACAATTTTTCATACTTGTTTGCAAATTTTGTGAATGTACTGTATGCATTGTCTCTATTCTTACAAAACTAAGTTTGCATTTGCCTCAATGACTCTAGCAATTCTTCAAATGACGTAGTTCTTTACTGCCCTTGTGATCATGTTCACCGACTCGAGTATGTTCCACGTCATAATTGAATACATATTAGCTGGCATGTGTAATCATGAACACTTCTCGTGATCAACATCCTCCTATGAAAAAGGAACAATTAAGTTAGATTAATTATAATCTTGTAAATTGATAAATGAACAAAGATGGAGTCATGCAAGTACCAAATATAAGCTGATTGTTTAATTCATTATGTCCAACTGTTGTATATGGTATTCGAATTCATCTAATGTCTACACTTGAACACCAGAGCAGAAGGCATGTATTATATTGTGACATGACCTCCTGTAATGAGTTTTCAACTTTTTTAATAAATGGCAAAAGCAAATATCATGCAATGCATCAAGATACACAATTTCTATCAAATTTCTTATACTATTAGGTCGATCATAAACTATACATTGTCCTTCCCTCTCTCCATAAGCCCTTTTCCGCATGTAAAGAAATCATGTCCATGACTAATCATTCTCATTGTCCCCAATCCCAAAGGCAAGCATATATTTATTGTTGTTCAAATCATGTGTACATGCTTTGAAAAGTATTTCACCATAATGATCATTTGATAAGTATCATCGATCATAATGACATGCCTACAGTGTGTCCACCTACGTATCGATGCACCCAATGCTATTAAGCAATATTTAAATATGTTTTGATCATATATCTCAACTTTTTGACTGACCCATGGTTTATATGTTGCTACATATAAAAGTAAGATGGTAGTCTCTCGAATGATACAATTGGATCATCCTGAATCATCTTCAATGTGTGTTCACGAATTCTCCAAGCCTTCATGTAATTAACAACCACTCCATATATATGTAAGATGTAATTAGATATTATTTGGAGTGTATATGGTTCGTGATGATGTATATTTTTTGCCTGATACAAATGGATGGATATGATGGAGCTTGAGACCTGTCGATGAGATCCCAAAACAATATTACTGGGAAATGTGTGACCAACTCTCATCTCCCAAATCTTGAACAATTTTATTTTGCCTAATCTTGAAGACCTGAATGTCCACTTTCAATAGTTTTTTGAATATTTGATAACATATTCCTTCTTGTCCAACCTCAATACCCTAAACTCGAACTTGTTTTGGATTATATAGAATGCTAAGCTCATTTTTAGTATTTCTTTGTTACAAAGTACCTTACCATCTACTCTTGCATCTGAGCGAATACCAATGTCACCACTAGTTCATAGTTTCTTTGTCTGTACTAATTGTTGATTCACAAATATCAGATGTTATATCTTGCAATGAATGCAATTTTGCCCATTAATGGTCATTAATTATACATATGTTAAACTATCTTGTATTTACCCAATATCTACAGCTATAACATCAATGTGCAAAGGGTAACTTAAAGGATCGCCATTTATAGATTTTAACATCAAGTATGACAAGACGATTTTGTTAATCAATATCCGGATGGGAGGCAACATCTCATTCAATGTATATCTCATTGTAATTGCAACTTCTGCATAATTAAACTTCAACTCCAATATTACAATGTCAACAACTTCGATAATCTTGCAATCATCTTCTACTAAAATTAAGGATATATGGCCTCCACATAGTGACAAACGTGCAAAAATCCCATCATTGTGAAAAACATAGAAATGGTAACTCACAATTATCCCATGAAGATACAAGTTACATTAGTCACATTAACATAAGTCATAGGAACATAAGACACATTAACATCACAAAGCTACATTAACATCAACATCAATATCAACATCAATTTTCTAATATCTCAAACAGATAAAGGTAAAATAATAATACTAATGGTCATAAATAATTGTTTGATAAGCTGATGTCACAAACTAAAAAGCATTGACACTGACTATTATCATCAACATATAGAACTAATGATTTACATTGTAATTTTTTATTATTAATTCAAGTGTGAATTATGTCTAGAGAGGTCACAACATATAATCATCGACTATATGAAGTCACAATAAATTACACAACAACTTTCAATTCACATATATTTTCAGTTATCTGGTAACAGAAGCCACAATCTAATGAATTAAGTAAAGGATGTACTTATAGGATGTTCATTGGTGAAATTTGTTCCTATTAACTGAGGATGAGAAGCCAAATCCACTATATTCCTACGCAACACTCAATTGATTTTGATAATTCCATAAACAAGCCTGATTTTGTTGATTATGGTAAATTGATGCTTGGAATCATTACAATCATATCAATGCTTTTTATGCCGGTAGGACACAAAATCTTCACTGCTATGCGATAGAAAAATATTGGGTTAATGATTAAAATGTATCTCCTTGAAATTTTCAAATCGCATTATGAAGATATGTGTAGACATATCGAAATCGAGAGAGCATCGTGTTAGGTGTGAGAGGCTCTGAGAGGTGAGAGAAATAGGTAATAACTAATTTTTATATTTTTTGATATGATAGAGGAAATTGTTAGGTCTCTGTTTGTAATTGGTTATTCGTTAGACAAAATTAAAGTAATGAAATTGTAATTAAAGTAAATAGTTAAGGGTTGGTGTATAGTCCTTTAAGGAGTCAAAATTCTTCAAAAAGATCACATATGATCAATAGAATGCAATTAGAAATCAAATGAGTGTCAAAGTGTTGACAAATCATGCTTTAAATTATCAATTACAAGTTGTGACGCATTTATCCCATAGAAAACATTTGAATTTGAAAAATGATATTTCTAGAAGAGTTGTAACCCTTTGATATATCTTTCTAACACACTTTGAATCACTTTAATCGGACATTGGAAGAAAAAGTTATGATGAAAAAATTGATAATTGTTCAGAGAGCGCTCGTTGGCCGCCCGATAGGCACTTGAGTGGTGGCTTAATTCGAGGAACAGAAAAGTTTGATTTTAAAGCTAATTTTGAGTAAATTTTTCATCACAAACATCCATTATAAATATACAGTCCAATGAACGTTACAAAGCGTGTTGAATCATTATTTTGCTTTAGAGATCTCATTGTTGAGATCATAAACACATTCCATTGATTCTATTGATTTAACCCTAAAATCTTTGCTCTTATATTTGATCTCATATATTGATCCTTCATTAGTAGAGGCTTTTTGTAAGTCTAGAGTTTGGTCTTTTAAAGACAAATACATATTCCAATATCTCTTACATCAGCCCACAAATCAAAATACATAAAGATCATTGATTAAACACCAAAACAAAATCTTACCTTCGCCAATTAGTTTTCAAAGTTCTGAAGTTTTAGGAAGAGGCGCTTCGAGTTCATGCGCTTAAGGATGAGGTTTGTTCTTGTTAGCCCCGAGAACAAAAAAGTGGCCCAGAGTTCTGGAAAGTGCGGGTGTACACAACCAAAAGAGTTCCTTGGAAATTTACATGTTAGGTGGTTAGAGTATAAAGTTTTGGAGTGTCTAGAATAATTGTAAATTAACTTTTCTAGTAGATTTTAATGGCACGTTTACTCGGAGGTTTTTTTTCTAGTTAGGGATTTTCTTCTGTCAACATATTTGGTCTTATTTACTTTTTATTACTTTTGATCTGCATGTTTTATTGATTAATAAATAGGCTTAATTGAATTAATTAAACTTAATCATCTATGCCATTATGAAGTGACTTGTTGCTTGTTATTGTTTTAATTCCGCGTTTGGGTCTAAACTATTCTATAAATTTTAACTTTTTGAAATATTAAATTAGACTCTAAAATTTCTAAATTTAAGTCACACGCATATGCATGAATGATCTACTGAACACCGATGGTAATCTTATGTTAAGTACCGGTGACGTGTCATACCAATCCATTAGTGGATAAATTTATGGACCTCAACATTTGAATTAAGTTTAAAAATTCATCAATGGATTTAATAGACACGTCTTGGTGCTTAACAAAATGGTCTACTAAGTACTGATACTCATTTTATGTTAAGTATCGGTTACGTATCATATTCAAAATTTATAAATTTAAAATTGTATACTAAAAGTTGTTGCTATGAACATTTTCCTTTGGGAAATACATATAACCAATAAAAATAAAACAATTCTTGATATACTACATGATATTTTATATACTATATATGCTGGATATTATACTAAAATAAACCAAAATTACTAACTCATATAATTTCTCTAATTTTGTAACTGAAAGACATCAACAACTAATTAGGATGTTTTATTTATTTATTTTTTTCCAACCTGTAGAATGTTTTGCCTTCCATATTTATACACGTTTAGTTTCAAATTGGCTCCTACTTCATACTATACTTTCTTTCAGTATTCCACTCCATTTGATTTGATTTGATTATTTGCCCAACTGATATAACAAGAAGATTTTATAACAACAATTACTTTGCCTTACATTGCATGAGTATTTCTTCGGTGAGTTGGAAAAAATAAGTATATCGAACTTACAGAAAATTTCAAGTACCTAAAAATGCTATGCATTACTAGACATGATAATTTAAAATTTCAATATTTTTTAGGATTTATTTCACCTTCTAAGAGACAAAAATTAAATATCCCAAACAATTTGTGGAGTATTGTAAATGATAAATTTATTAGGGCTTTGGTTCGCATTATAATACAAACAAAAGTCATTAACTTTTATTCTCTCTTTTCACAATACATTATCGGCACGATCTATTACAATCAATTTTTTTTACACAAACGTTAATAATTTGTGAGCCACACAAGGACTCGTTCACGTTACAAGGACATCAGTCATATATTATTATAATATGTTGAAAGTGGCCCAAATCCTACTTCTAAGTACATGCATCCGCCTCGGTAAGCGTATCTATTGATTTCAAAAAAAATGCTTCTAAGACATTAAGGTTCCATAGTTTATCATGATATATATAGGTAAGATAGGTATAGTCTGTAAAATTATTAATATTTTATTATATCATACCCCTACTGAATTTGAGTTGCTTCTACTATATTATTCAAAAAATACACAAAACAAAGGTTTAGAGAAAAAAGAAAATCCTATTTATAGTTTTATTTTTTCGGTTAATTATGTCGGTTACTTGACGTGTGTAATTTAAACATTATTGGATGTGACCGACAGAATTTCTATGAGTTGAAAATTTACGATTTCTTATTTTTTTAAAGTTTGGTACACTCAATAGTCATAACAAAATTGCTTAATAATAACGAAATTTGTTCTTTGTTTTGTTTTAGTTAAAATTGCAAAATATATATTTATGATGATTATAGAATATTTTTATGTCTTTAATCTGATTAAATATTTTTAGATATTCTATTATAAATTTAAATTGATAATATATCTTGCTGTTGCTCCCGAAGAATCACAACTCTGTAAATAATATTATTCTAATATGCTCCTGAAAAGTTAATGTTTCTAAATAATAGTATGTTAGTGCTCCTCAAGTAGCACTAACAATAGTCATAACGAAATTGCTTAATAATAACAAAATTTGTTCTTTGTTTTGTTTTTAGTTAAAATTGCAAAATATATATTTATGATGATTATAGAATTTTTTTATGTCTTTAATCTGATTAAATATTTTTAGATATTCTATTATAAATTTAAATTAATAATATATCTCGTTGTTGCTCCCGAAGAATCACGACTCTGCAAATAATATTATTCTAATATGCTCCTGAAAAGTTAATGTTTCTAAATAATAGTCTGTTAGTGCTCCTCAAGTAGCACACTATTATAAACAAATATTCTATTTAGATTTTACTTGCTCAAGATGAGCATAATTAAATACGATTTAATGTAAATTATATTTTTACTCATGGAGAGTAAATCTTCGTATAATTTATTATAATAATATGTGATTGTTCCTGAAGAGCATGAATTATAATTTTCAATATTCTAAAAAAATATTGACATATTACTCTTGAAGAAGTAATAATAAAATATAACGTGCACTCGAAGTAACACATGTCTCAAAAAATTATATCTCATTGTGTTCCTGAAGAACACAAACTAAAGAATTCAATACTGGTCGTAACTTTTTAAAGGAAAATAAGTTATATTAATATTCAAGAAGAAGATTAATTTATCGCTATATAAGAGCATATAATTCGATATTTCAATATTATCAAAGAATATCATACCAGTGCTTCTGAAAAGGTATAAATTTTGAAATACTAATAAAATTTAAGAAAGGTTATCAAGATATTTATTTAGCAGATAGTGCAAATATGCACACAATTCTTCAAAATAAAAGTACTTTTTAAAATTTAACATTAATAGAAAATAATATTAATACAATATCGGTGCATCGAATATTGTTGAAGGCTGTGGAAGAGTTTGTATTATTTTACCAAATAATACAAAATTAAATATTGAAAATGCACTTTATTCTAACAAATCTAGAAGAAATTTGCTTAATTTTAAAGATATCCGCTGTAATGGATATCACATTAAGACAATGCANAAATATTGAAAATGCACTTTATTCTAACAAATCTAGAAGAAATTTGCTTAATTTTAAAGATATCCGCTGTAATGGATATCACATTAAGACAATGCACGAAATAATGTTGAATATCTTTGCATAACTTTTTTTGTATCTGGCCGAAGCAGATAAACGAAAAATTTCATGCACTCCCATTTGGCATGTATTATCTATTTATAAAAATGGTCGAATAAAATATTATCATGAACCATAAAATTTTATACTTAGGCATGATTGACTTGAACATCCAGGAGCTATAATGATGCGTCGAATAATAAACAACTCGCATGGACATCATTTAATGAACCAGAAGATTCTTTTACCTAATGATTATCCATGTGTAGCTTCTTCACAAGACAAGTTAGTCATTAGACCTTCGGCTACAAATGTCAATATTGAATCTCTAACTTTCTTATAAAGAATTCATGAAGATATATGTGGGCCAATACACCCACTATTTGGACCATTTCGTTATCTTATAGTATTAATTAATTTTTCTACTGGATAGTTACATGTTTGCCTACTTTCTACTAGAAATTTAGCTTTTGCTAAACTACTTGCTCTAGTCATAAAATTACGAGCGCAATTCCCGGATTACTCAATCAAGACTATTCGTCTTGACAATGTTGGTGAATTTAGATCACAAGCATTCAATAATTATTGTACGTCATTGAGATTGTTATTGAACATTCGGTTGCGTATGTCCATACATAAAATGGTTTAGCGAAGTCATTTATTAAACGTCTACAACTCATTGCTAGACCTATGAAAACAAAGTTCATAGCTTCTGTTTGCGGTCATGTCATATTACATGTTGCATCATGATTCATATCAGAGGAACTGCATATTATCGATATTCACCTTTGCAACTGACATTTGGTTATGAACCTAATATTTCTCACCTGCGGGCTTTTGGTTGTGGTGTTCAAATCCCTATTTCACCCCCCCCCCCCACCCACAACGTACAAAAATAGGTCCCCAACAAATACATGTAGATTTTGATTCACCATCTATTATTAGGTATTTTGAACCTTTAACGGATGATTTATTTACTGTATAGTTTTGCAGATTGTCATTTTGATAAAATGACTTTCCCAATTTTGGAAGAGGAAAAACTACATCCTAATAAATAAGGTAAAATTTCTTGGAATGAAACAACTATATCTCACTTGATCTTCGCAGCAATTAACGTGAGCAAGAAGTTGAAAAAAATCATTCATTTGCAAAGAAATGCAAATCAGTTACTAGACATATTTGTTGAAACAAAAAGTGACAAAATCATATATATCAGCAGAAAATATTCAAGTAAAAATTGGTGTCCCTACAGGACAATTTGTTGTAGCAAATAAATCTCAAATACACTAGAAGCATGGTCGACCAGTTGGTTCAAAAGACTTTGTACC
>CAIGRT010042121.1:0-33599 GCA_903798405.1 Fraxinus platypoda | reverse complement strand
ATTTAGGACTTCGTTGGAACTTGTCAATTTACCACGTGTATTTATTGTACGATTATTTATATGAGTAACAATTCAAACTAAGCATTAGAAATTAGTTTAAAACTATAATTACTATTCAGATGATTGAAAAGATAATGAAGTTAAGCTAAACACTACAGCAATTTTGGACTTGTTCATTAAAATTTCGCAAGCGTACAATATCATATTCAAGTCATAAAGAGTAATTAAAGTATCATTGTCACGAGGATTGCATATTTAATTTGATTCCAATTATTAAAAACTTTAACCAAATAGCAAAGTTTGATGGATGATTGATATTTGCAAATTAAAATCTATAACTTACAACTATATGTCTCTTGAACTACACTCGGGAGCGTTTATCACAACTCGGTTAATTAAGTTTATTTGGACCTCGAATCCCCCCTATATTCTTCCATTTTTACAAAAATGCAAGAATTTGACAACATTTGTTTGAACGTGAAGTTCAGTATCTATTATTCATTTAATCATCTCTTTTGAGTAATATTAAACATATATATCCTCACAATGACCCTACTTTATCTCTATGAAACATGCGAATATATAAAATACATTAAATGACAAGAACATTCAATGAGATCATGAAAAATATAACGTTATGTTTTTATCCCATATCAAACTTTACAGTGATTATTACTGCATTCTATAATTCTTATCTAATCAATTATTGACCAAGTAATTGAAAAGCATTAAAATCCTAACAATTATTCATGCTAAACAAATAATTAAAGTCAAAATCTAAAAAATAGTACTAAAACATCAATATATAATCGTTATCCTAGAGTCTAAAAAATTGTCCGAGCATCATCCATTACAAAAACACTAATTTGACTGATTGGTATCACACGAAATTCAAGCGTAGAAAGAAGACGAAAAAATAATCTTGAATTTTTGAACGTCTTCAAAAACTCTAAAATAACCTTCTTGAATCTCATTCTTCTTCAAAATCCAAACAATTGTGTGTAATTTATGTATAGAATATCTGAATATGTTTTTATGTATCAAAGAATGATAGATTAAAGCATGTATTTATAGTTCCAAAATGCGATCACATGATTATGATCTTGGCTTGCTGGCGATGAAATTCCTCTAGCAATTGCACCGATCAAGCTTTGTGAATAGTCATAATCTATTGAAATTAAATTTCTTTATATTGTTTTGTAGCTAATCAAATTAATTAAATTCTCAATTTTAAGAGAAACTGTTCCTCTTGAACAAATTTGAATTATAGCAATAGAATTGAACTTTAAATACCAATTTAAATTAAGGATAAAGCAAAAGTATTCAATTTGAGTGTCACCATTTTATACTCATTTTAGTCCTATATTGGGCAGCGGGCAACCTGCCCGAGTCATTCCCTTTCCATATAAACAAAACCCTAAACAAACCCAAATGAAACACACATCCTCCTCTCCTTCTCCCAGTTGCTTAGGGGTTTTGATTTGAATCCATCATTCCCTCTTCTTTTCATTTCACTATATATGTCATTAAGAACACCATTTTTAGTATGTTTTTGCTTCCTCTTTTTTTGCAATTTAGATTATAAGTGAAAAAAATTTAAGGTAGATTATTTCATTTTCTTGTTTGTTAAATAGGTTCTCNTTTTTTTTTTTTTTTTTGCTTCTTCTTCCTTTTTCTTTACAATTTAGATTAAAAGTAACATAAGCTAGATTATTTCATTTTCGTTTATTAAATAAATTTTGAGAATATTTTCAATTTTATTTTTCTTTCAATTTCAAGACTGCAGTGATTAGGGTTTTTTGGCAGCTTTGTTTCCATAGAAGTAATCCCTCGACTTTTATTACTTTTTCAGTCAAAATATAAGTGGTTTCATAAAGTAATTCTTACAAATTTTCTAGAAATGGTAATTCTGTTTTTCACTTTTGGCAGTCCTTTCAATTTTGCCATGATCAGTAAAGATTACAGTTGAATGTTCTATCTATATAATTTATAGCCTTAGCACTTCATTCCACTTTATCCCTATAATTCCCTCAAATGGGTCCGTCTTGTAGAAGAAGAACCAGAAGCACAAGAAAATCATCATCAAGAAGAACCCTTTTCAAGAAAAAGCCTCAAAATTCAAAGAAGAATCAAGAAATCCCAGTCATTTCTTCGCCTTCTTCCACGTCCCCGGCCAAGCCCTCTTTGATTAATGATTCAGTGAAGATAGATTCTGGCTCCACAGACTGTGATCGAAGTATTGACATGTTGTCAACCAGTACCAGTAGTGCTTGTTCCACTCCTAAGGCTGAGAGATTCCGAATACCGGAGATTAAGACTTGCCCTCCCGCACCAAAGAAACTTTGCGAAGAAGCCCTATAGCCTTCTTTGATCCTCCAGATATAGAGCTCTTCTTTTATTTCGCTCTACGTGGAATCTCGGCCTGATACTTAAATGAGGGTCTTCATAATTTACAAGATTGTCTTCACTGTAATATACTAATATATATGTCTCTCTTTTTTTAAGATCTTAGATTGGTGTGAGACTTGAGTTTTTTGAGTGGCTTTAGAAATTGGAAGCAGATTTTAATTAGTCTTGTTTTAGGTTTTTCTTTTCTGGTATGTAGGGAAAATAGTGCTGATGAGCTAAATTTTTAGCTGGGCTTGTACTTTTTGTGATTTTATTTAAGTTTGTTTCTGACTTTTTGAAATTTGAAAGAGTGCAATTGATGGCAAGGTTGTGTTTTATATTCTATATGCATGATTATGGTTACAATTATTTAATTTGTAAAGTCAATGTGAAGTGTAAGTTCTCCTCAATTGATTCTACCATAGAGGCGAACAATAGATAGCGCGACTGTCAACTTTGATAATGCTTGAAAATTTTGTATCTACTCCTAGTCTGCAAATCGAGAACAGCCTAGAATTTTCATCGAATATTGGAAAGAAACTGATAAAGATGCAGGCTGCAAAGTCCTTCCAAAGATACTGTCATTTTCTTACCGTTCTATATTTACTTTACACAATATCAAGTGGTTAAATAAAATAAGTGCACTAAGACAAACATCTGATGCACACCTTTCTCGACTACGTTACATCTCACTAGACGTTGGATACGAAAGTGTGACAATCGATTTTTAGATTTCTAGCAGCCTTATAACTTCGACATTCTACATTCAGCATTCAAACTCTAAAACGTGGAATAAGGCAACGGATCGACACTCACACTCAACTGTCAAATGTCCTGTTCGGCCATCAGTCGGTCCAGTATACGAGGAGAATTATTGGGTACGGGATAAACTTATCAAGTTTTGCCAGTAATTTGATGATTGTGACTGCAACTGAAGGTCCCATCTTCACATACTCTGCACCCGACACAAATATGAAGTAACATCTTCTTCAAACTTCACTAATGCAAAAAGGGCTTCCAAAAAAAGGCCTTCCCGTATCCAACTTTTAGCATTGGAACATAAATATAGTTTATGTACGTCATTGCAGCCTCAATCTTGTCTTCAATCCACATCCTCCATTTCTTCTAAATTTCGACACTAAGAGAGTGTTTGGTAGGAATTAAAATTTGATTTTTAGTAGATTGTGATAGAAATTTTTGAAATATATGGTTGAAAAATTGTGGAACCCATGAAAAAGAGTAATGTTATTCATCCCCAGTGGAGATGAAAACACAGTCTAGATGACTTTAAATGATAGGTTAAATGAAAGGTGAAATCAAATGACTTATTTAATTTCACCTATCATTTAATGTCACATTAACGCCACCTAGACTGTGTTTTCATCCCCAATAGGGATGAATAACATTACTCCATGAAAAATGTGGTTAATATTGATTGTTTGACTTTGACTTAGATTAAAATTTGATTTTAATCTGGACCAAACATGGGCTAAAATGATGCTACCCAAGCAGATAAATGTCCCAGAGCCAATATTTTCAAACCCCATTAATGAAAATTGTATAAGCGTCCTACACATGAAAGCAGGTGCTTAAAAGTTTTTAGACGAGGTGGTTCCGTAAAAAAAAAGTATATATATATATATATATATATGGAAAACAAAGCATGTCAAGATTGATGTTTTTAATGCTGATGGGCTAGATTATTGGTCAGATGGTGGGTATCTATATGTCTGAGCTTAGCCAACATCAACAGGGGAATCCAATGAAAAGGCTCGTGCGGGTTGTGATCATTGTTTTAAATAATAGAGAATCTCAAGAAAATTTCATCATTTTTACATTCTTTTTCTTTACTATACTTTCTGATTGGTGATTATTAAAGCATCTATTCTCTTCAATTATCATAATTGTAATTAATTTTGTTTCTCTTGCATGAGAGCAAGATTCTCATCATTTAATTTCTTACTGAGGTGGAAATTATTAAAAATGTAGTGTTCCCTGTGAAAAAAAGGACTACTTTTAGAGAATTTATTCTTCTCTTTCCTACTAATAGCTTAAGAGTTTAGATTTTTGGATGAGATAGTTTAAGAAAGTTTATGTTGGAAGACGATGTTTATATTAATATGTATGATTACTCGCTAATAGTTTAACATAGTATTAGAGCATACAAAAAGGTTCAAGTCTTGCCAAATCTCGTCAAATCCTCTCAGATAACTTAAGATTTTTGGATGAGATGGTTTACAAAATAATTCAAACTTGTAGATTTGTCGTGTATTAGCCATTCATCTTTTACAATAAAAATTATTAATAAATTTAAAGTTAAGTCATTTCACTCATTTTTTGCCTTTCATTTTAGTTCATTACTACATCTATTGGATGCATTTCATGATGTGATGCAGCTATTCACTATTAAGGGACGACCGACAAGCAATGCCATACTGTTAAGTAGTATTAAAATTTAGAATAATTATATCTAGCACCAGTAGATATGGTAGTTAAAAAATTACAATTGATCTATCAATTATAGACGGTGGACCCTATAGCAACATATAGTGGGCTACATGACATTACTCTAAATTTTATTTTCACATATATAGAGGCTCGGGACGGACTACTTGGAAAAGTATAAGCAAGAGCAAGCATTCGATCTTTTTCTTTTGTTAAGTTCTAAAGCCTTCGAATTAATCCAACTTAGTTTTTGAGCTACACGGTGATGATTCTTTTTTTGCCTTGTTTGGGAGAGATTTTTTCAAAATCACTTTTTCCAGAAATAATTTTCAACCACATATTCTATGGAATTCATAATTTTCACTACTTTTTAACTACCCATTTTCAAAAAAATCATTTTTCACTCAGAAAAGACTCCCAACCAACGCTTATTTTATTTTTATGTTAATGGGAGCCTCAACTATAAAGATTATTAAACTCATTTGAATTAGTATATATTTTTACAGTAAAAAAAAAAAAAAAATCACCAAAACCGCATCATTTTAATTAACAACTTTTGCAGATGGATGAGCTAAAATGGCAAAGTTTTATTTTGTCGTGGTAATATATGGAATCAAAAGGGAAAATGATTGCCCTCAAATCATCATGACATGATATAAAGAAGCCTGCAAGTGGCTAAAATTTTAGCTTTTTATATCTCATCTTCATAAGCTTTTATCTTAAAATATTTCAATAAGCACACACATATATGTATACATAAATTGGACGATTATAGTCATATTACAGTTCAATTATTTCAATAATACCTTACTTTTCATTTTTCAATATGTATGTAATTTATAAACTATAATAAATATTATAATTAATTCTCAATTAATTAACATTCATATTCATTTAATTAATATTATTCAGAATTTCACATTCACGTTCATATCCATGTTATTAACAATTAATTATCATTCACATTTATTTAATTAATATTATTTAGAATTTCACATTTAAGAATACAATTCATTATTCACATCCATGTATGCGAATTAGCATCAAATTTTACTTAATTGAAAATTAAATTATATTCATTCAATATAAATTATTTAACATTGATTGTCACATGCATATATATTTCTTGGTATTTATTCTTGTTTCTAAAATACTAACAATTCATAAAAGGTAGTGTTTATATTGGCGCGCATGTGTGATTATATCATATAATCTTCTTTTTTTATGGCAAGGCAAGACTCTTTAATTAATATGCCCATCACAAATCGCATTCGAAACAAAAAGCGAAATACAATTGGTCCAAATACAAGTATCGAAACCTATAGAAGCGTATGAAAGCTCGAAAAATAAAGTTGCAAGAACCAAAATCACCGATGTTGGGATAATATCAAATGAAGACGCATTTGGACCACAACGAAAATCTGATTTTACGCTTTATACCGCCAAAAGGAATCACACTTCGTCACTGATAAGTTCATGCCAGAATCCATAGCTTCTGCATTCAAATGGAGTATGAAGCATAACATCACTTGGTACGAGGTGGTATTTATATTCATATACGTCACACTATTCTACTAAGCTTGTTGTGCATCACAATGTGCACCAATAATATACAACCACGAGTAACCAATGTGATCGGAATGGGTTCAATTTGCTACGGGGTTCACCCTCGAAATTTTATTTTATTTATCTAATAAGTTTGACAATTGACCGTTTATCTTTTCCCAATCAATGTTCGCGCCTAGTTAATTAACCATAGCACTTCCCAAAAAAAAAAAAGGAAATGGAAAAATGTTTTTAAGATATACTTCCCAACTTTAATATGGAGTGGCGAAATTAATTTGATCTCTAAAGTTGGTCGAATAAAGTTTGATGATTCTAAGAAAATCGCATTAGTAATACTATAAAATCTGTGCTTGATTTAAAGGCTTGATTATATGTTCTAATTTCTATAAAGCTTGCATTAGCAAACATTTCCCTTTTTAGCTTTGTTTATGTAAAGAAAGTGAAAGCTTTCAGAAAAAATAAGAAGGAAGAAGAATAATGGAATGAGAACTTGAATTTATCTTTTTTTTTTTTTAATAACCTTGATCGAATATATAGGTTTAATAAATTTGTTGATGGAAAAAAAGAGGGGGTTATATTTTTTAATGAACTTAAAATAGCAATTTTGATAAATTATAGTTCGAACGTCATTCTCGTTCACCATTTGTCCCTTCATATATGTTGATGGAGTCGAGTTTGTTGCTTTGCTCATGTCAAGATACAATATTTTGATCTGGGGTTGCGTGTTATCATCCCTTCTGATGGTACCTGATTGACTAGTGAACTCAACTGCAATGGAATCATCATGATATCTAGACTTTAGACATGTGTTCTAGGTCATCATGCCATCTTCCTGATTAGTTGAGTTGGTTTGGCGGTGCTTATATCAAGAGGGCACTTCCTCTGTCATGTAATGATAATGTTTCTATATAACTTGAGGCCCTATAGTTTGATTTTGATCTCAATTGACGGATCTTAAGTCAAGGTGTCGAGCTGACATGTACGGTCCCTTCGACAAGAAAGCTCTTTTAATCAAGGAGAATCTTCAAATAATCCTAATGATTTTTTAGATCGACAACAACAAAATTCATTACAAATTTAGTGGCCAGTAGCGATATGGACACTTGATAGGATTTTAAACTAGCGAACTAGCTAGAGTTTACAATAAGATGTATACATAGCCAATTGGCATGAGATGTCACTTGTATCGACTGATTGGGCTAATCGCTTAACCACCGCGGTAGATGATCAAACTGTGAATCTCTCACATGTACTATAATTGAACGACTAGAGTGCAATACACAAGAATCCTACCGATGACAAAGTAAACAAAGCGTATATTTTCATCATGTATGTACACGTGTGAACTTGAATGTGCATGAAAAGGACAAAATTCTTGGAATGAGGATTGATGCATGGAAATAATCAATTGTTCTATAAATTAAAATTAAACAAATTGCATATGGATTGGTGTCCTCTTCCTCCTAAAGTATACGGGTTTACTTTTAAAATCTCAATCATGTACTAAATATTCTATAAGAACAGACTTTGCTTAGTATTTTTAATCTTTAATCAAGGACAACTTTTTCTAGAATCCGAGGTTGCCTCTTGTCTTTCTCAAACGAAATTTAATTTCTTCTTTAGCTTTTGAGTCAAACCCAATAGATAAATTTGATCAAGTTGATGCTTCCACTATATTAATTATGGAAAATGCTAGGCGTCCCCCCAATAGGGGGGCGCCGGGTGTCCATAATGGACACCCATATGGGTACACTTATGCACCCATAGCACAACCCATTAATTATTATCTTCCTGCTTTTTAACTGCGTATTTTTAAGGTAAATTCGATCGTACGTGGAATTAGGTTTACGTGTTTTATTGCATGACGTAAATAATCATATCGAAATCAGTCCAGCTTGGTTCAGACCGATACACGGGTTAATCAGCCATAGGTCCAATCTTCCAATTAGGCCTGGAAAAAATAAGGCTACTAGCCCGATCCTATTCAAAAAAAAAAAGTAAACCGAGTAGTGAAGATGGGCCACATTTGGTTTGACCCAATTCTCGACACATCACCAAGCCCACTAAACTTGTCTGTAGTAATTTATAGAAATATTTTTTAACGGAAAAAATCGTAATTACCCTACTTTAAAATTACATTTTCAAAAATATCTAAGTTTGAGAAAATTTTTATAATTTAGGTTATAATTCAAGATTTTTATAAGAAAAAAGATAAGAATGAATTTATACAAGATAAGAATGTGATATCAGTTGGTAGTTATTAAAGGGTAATTAATTTTTCTCTCTGTCATATTTCTTTTCTAAAAATTTGAATGTCATTGATGTCTTCACCATTTTAATGTCTCTGAAAACAAGAAAAAAAATAAAATCATAGTTCCATTGATTTATAATTTCCTCCATGTGTATTTTCGATCACAACCTCCATTCTACTTGCCACAAATATGCCACAACCACCATTCTACATATCACGGTAAGGAGACATTTGGAATTCATAAACGTATATTTAAATCGTTTAATATTTTTCACTACAGTTCTCTGACTGTACATGTGTTGTTTCTTGTAAACAATATAAGATACATATTAAAAGTTATATGTGACAATCCATATTCAAGTATAAACATAAAGTTGATACGTCATTAGTGATGTTATACAATTAAATTATTATATCGCTATATTGTTCATAAAATAGTGTCATTTTTTTACCTATTTGACATACGAAATTGTGGCCATTGTACCGTTAGAATAATTTCAAAAATGTGGGCTTCCTATTAATTGCAAATTTTATGTTTTATAAAATGTGTTAGATGTATGGCTCCTAATGATACTATGGTTAAGTCCAATATATCGAGTAATCACTTTGGCCATTTTACACTTTAGTTATATATGGTTATATAATATATAATGTGGTAATTTAAGTATATGGGCGAGAAACATTTAAACCCTAATTAAATTTGGAGTCATTAATGGGACAACTCAATAAGTTTCTATATAAGAGGCTGAGTTCCCTCTTCTCCCCATATGTTTTTATTGGCTTACTCCATTGACGGCTAATAGCTTTGTGAGGAGTAATGAGAGGAAGAACTCGCTACTATACATCCAAAATGTTTTTTGTGTGTATATCTCTTGAAATTATGAATTTAGATATGTGATTCTTATTTCTCGGTATGACTATTATTATATTTAACATGTACTATTGTAACTATGTTCACGTGACATGCGAAATTTTATATTGATAACATGTGTGTGGCGAAAAAATGAAATATAGCAACTGTGACTTTTGTAGTTTATGCTTGTGGCCTATGGCTATGAGATTGTAGCTTTCTTCCTCTATCACGTAGATGGTGAAGAAGATAATTGTGGTATTTTCCTCTCTCACAATGATAGTGAAAAAGGAAAAGTACAATTGTTTTTCTCCAAATAAAGTTGTTTAATCTCATTTTGTGTAATTTGAATTTCAAAATTAAAAATTCACAGTTAACTGAATTTGAGACAAAATAGAAACACACACTAAAATTATTTTTTAAATATTTATATCCAGCTTGTTGGCGGAATTGCCCTAACTTCTGTTATGGTAATGTAAGTGTGAGAAATTGATACAAATAGCACTTTGATGGATATTATCGAGGAAGGAATATATTTTAAATAGTGATATGATGGGACATATGTGGTTAAAAGGTAAGGAAAATTTATTGATGTGATGAAAAATATTATTTTATTGAAAAATGTGTAATTGAAAATGAATTTTGAAATAATTTATTTTAAAAAAATATGTGTCAAATAGGGGCATAACATTTCATTGTATTGTTGAGTTCCTCAGTTTGTGTAATCAAAATTCAACATCAAAGTAAAATCTTAATTAAAAGTTAGTAACTTCGTGAGATTTCACTTAAATATTATAAAGAGACAAATGATCTAATGTTCACGGTATGTATGAGTTATAACTTATAATACTCACAGTGGACGTGGCAACACCAGATGCACGTGGCAACCGAATGTTGCGTTCACGGTGTACATTATAATACACGCCCATCTTGGACATTAGATCAAAATTGTATAAAAATAGAATCACAAAAGAAAAAAAAATGGTGCATGGAGATCACAAATTTTATTTTGACTTAATATTAATTATTAATTTTATATGGCAATCTTTTGACCACAAATTTGAGTCAAAATGGTGCATGGATGAGCATGAGGTCGACCACATTGGAACTTTATCACTTTCTGAATCAAAAGCACAATGTGGCTGGGACTCTGCCGTGGTTGGTAGGGCACTAGAGGGGCAGTGGGGACCACGTACAACACCACGCGTCATCTTCATACGTTTAGTTTTCATGTGGGCTAAGAATATTTTACGTATATAAATATATAAATGGATTTATTTTTTTTGGAAAAATTGAACTTTGGAGTAGTGACATTTTAAAGAATGTGTGGTTAATAACTGAGAAAAAAATACGTACAATATATTTTATAGTAAGAATGTATAGTTTAAAATGAATTTGAGAAAAAAAGTTTTGTTTTAATAGTTGTCAAACAGGGGGTTTAATAAAAATAAATTACGAGAAACTAATCTCATTCGGCAAAAAAAAAAAAAAAATCGATTATTTTAGAAAAAATTCTGTACCAGGAGAAAATGTTATGACATTTTTGAATTCATGGACGAGGTGGATTTTTTTTTTTTCTTTTGTATTTATTGGAAAAAATTAAGTAAAAGTTATGATGTGATTTCATTTTGAAAGGTGCTTGTAAAATCATGGGCTCATATATGTTCATTTTTGAAATCTATTAAAATCATAAGTTATTTACACAAAAAAATATAAATTTAAAATAAATGAAAAAGTTGTGGACTCCATGATCCTTGCTTTGGGATGGTTATGGGACGTGTTAGGCAAGACCAACTTCAAACCAAATTAATTTTGATTAATACTATTTATTATCATGATGATAGAACGTCAGTGACGTGACAATCTATTATTCATTGTTTGACAATCATTATTTGAAAATTCTTTTTTTTAATATACTCATTTTCAACTATATATTTACATAATAAAATATTTTACATGTAAACTCAATTTTTTTTTTCCTATTTTTAATCATACATTCTGTTAAAAAACACAATTCAAAATATTGTCAAATAATGATAATCAAATAGGGGTTTAATATCACTAGGACTTTGTAGTGTCTTCATCCTCTCTAGTGTTACATGACATTTATACAATCTGTAGAGTATTATTGACTTTAAGCTAGCATAGTGAGAATTTGCTTCTTGTCAAGGCTAACTCTCTTAAGAACTCCTTTGTAACTATACAGTTGCTAGCATCCCCATTGTGATACTCCTTCCAAGGTGAAAGACATACCACGATCATGAAATCGCTAAAAGTTCCTTGTCATGTAATCACCTCTTTTTGAATAAGGTCAAAATAAGAAGTTGCTTAAAGAAAAGCCCATCCGAGATAGTTAGCTTCTGAGAACGTTTAAATTAACACATTTGATAGAATATTCAACTGTACAATCTACAAAAAAAAAAACATGACGGAGGTACAGATCAACTAGACATTGACATTATTGTTGAAAATTCGAAATCGACCTTCTAACTATGATGATCCAGAGAAGCTCCCCGACAAAAAACTTGTCGTGCACATCATTGTGAACGCGAGGAGGAATGAGTTAAAGGATACTTCACTCTTTCCACCTTTCATATCATCTTCATCAACTACAACAAAACTCTTGAAAAATCACTCTACACACTTGAGGAAATACACACTCGGCCATACTTAATAGCTTAGAGCTTGCATTTTCACCTCGATACGAATTATTTCTTTAACTAGTTACATATCCTAAGTACATAGAGTTATATGACATATACAAAAAGTTTAACAAATGATGAACATTCAAACAAATGGTCAAAATACGTGTCACATTATCACCTGTCAATAGAAGTGTAAACAATTTCTATACAAGTAGGTTAATTGAAGTACAAATTCTAACATAGATAAACTCACAATGGTGCGATTTGTTGTCTTGCTCCGTAAACCGGGCAATTGGACGTAGTCAACGTTGTCATGCCCAATCCCCACTTGAACAATTCCTTGCGTACAGGGAACTGCTCACAGAACAATTACAGGTGGCAACAAGTGATGAGTGATTATTTATTTATTTTTTTTAACCGTCCAATCACAGATCGACAAGTGTGTTCTGTAAAACAAATTTGTCGGACTACGCATAGCCTGATTCTTCTCCCCTATTGCTGTCCTTGCTTAATTTTATAATAATCAAGAAGTTTATGTTTTAAAATAATTAGACTGTTAAATATAATAGTAATGCAACAAGCTTAGTATCTTCTTTAGCTAAGTTTAACGAATTCACTAATAATCAATTTTATTTTCACTTTATAAGTAAAAATACTTTTAAAATATATTTCTCCTGAGGAACCTATCGATACAGTTGTGAACGAATGTTGCATAAAATTATATACCAATGCCGAATTTTTTAATTTGAAAAAGAAACTATAATTTTGTAAATCAACTCTATTTTTTCTAATATACCCTTACATTAGCCCTTGTTTGAGCACCATTAAAGAAAAAAAGAACGTATTTTGGAATATAGTATTTTGGAGAATTTAGTGTTAAAAAATATAAAAAAAAATTATTTTATTTTAAAATGTGTGATTAAAAATGAATTTTTGATAAAAAGTTATTCAAAAAAGGGCTAAATAATGATTTAAATAAGACTCACTCATATTTATTCATAATAATAATATTAAATAAAGACATATTAAAAAAAATAAGAAATTAACTATATGTTTACTAAAGAAAATGATTTATAATTTGGGACAAACGAAAAAGAAAATCAAGTTTATCTTCGAGGACGAATGAAGTATTTATTGAGAAAATCCCAAAAAAATAAAAAAATACAAGTGAATAGGACTACTACAAGTTTCCCCAAATCCACACTCCCTTCAGAAAAGGATACTCTGTTTTCTGCAGTTACACGGTATTTATCACATTTCTATATCAACGAACAAACATTGACTCAAAGTCTCTCAAATAAATTTCTGTAGCTACCCTAAATTCTAGGGCGTTCCGTAATGTTCTCCTAGTCGTCGTCATTTACTGGTAATTTTTTTTCTATATCCGAGATTTTTCTTATTCGAATTTCAGGATTCCTTTCTCTTTGCATTTGTATTTTTTATTTATATGTTTTTGTATTGAATTCTCTGATCTGGGTATTTTTAATTCTTTTTAGATTTTGATTTGGGGTTTTGCTTTTGTTTTCCTTGTGTGTAGATATGGTTCTTGATTTTGTATAATGGAACATAATTAGTTCTCGACGCTGTCTGATTGGAGTAATTTTGAGTATTTTGGTGTAATTTTGATGGAAGTTTGAAGAATTTTGAGGAAAGATGGTATTTTTCCGCTATATAATTGTGATTCAAAAAGGGTTGACTTCCCATTGACTATAAAAAGACTAAAAAGGACTCTTTTAAATTGACTAATTGCTTCGGACAATTGTGAATTCTGACACGGACAAGTAGTTGATAAAATTTGAAGTTATGAATGAGGGAAGTATAGATGTGGTGTAAGTGACTACGTTTCTGGGGTTGGGCATGGTGTGGGGAGACTTAGTTGATTGTTTTGTCCAAAATATGTAGAGGCAAGATATTTGATTAAATGCTGGATTTTTGTCTTACAATACAAGGTACGAATGGCACGGTAAGATACCTATATCAAATTTTGGTTTAATTAAGTACGAATTCACTTTGAATTCTGTATCAAAAGGATTGGAAGTTGAGAATTAAGGCTAGTTTGGGATAGTTGTAGAAGAGCTTCTTAAGGAGCCCATTGGATCAGCTTCTTCTAAAAGCTCTCCTTTTGAAACAAAGTACTTTCAAGAATTATTCAAATAGGCCTCGAAGCAACTTCATACTCTCAAAATCCATTATTGGCTTTTCAAATTCCATGCCAAACATGCCTAGTTTTTTATATACTTATTGTGCGTCATTTGATTTTATAGTGTGGAGTTCCATATCTAGCTTTGAATTACCATACTATCTCACATGGACATATTTTGTGTTATCTTCTCTTGTTTCTCAGAGCTTGTTGGCATCCTTTCTGGGGAAATTCCATTTCATTGATCAATTTAGTTCTAGATACCCACTCCTAAAATTTATTGCTTTCTTTAAACTCATGTGCAGGGCATATCATAGATAGGGTAGTTTATATAATTGATAGATAAAGTGCCCCTTATCTACCTCCAAAAGTAGCTATAAACCATATTAAATGCAAATTTAAACAGCCTGAGTAGAAACATTGGGTAAAATTAGAATATGCATTTCAAGTTTAAAGAAGGTTGCTTTAATTTATCATATAGCATGGTTTTTCCACTGCATGTCTCATATAGTTGTACTATCAATTATCATTTTTTGTGCTGAAAAAGGGAAACATCAACATGTTGTTTAGTTGTTGATTAAGTGGTACTTTTCTTTTAGCTCTTGGAGGCTATATCAAGTTATGTTTAATAATGTTGAAAAAGAAAATAAGAGAACACAATCTTGTTGCATGATATTAGTGTAGAGCATTGAGCATTGTGCAAACTATGCTTTGTGAAAATTTATGTAAGAATGGATCAAGTATTCTAAGTTGATTGTACTGTATAATAATTTTTGAATATTTACAGGATTCTACTTGCACGCGTTTTTTCATATAAATAAAATTCATTTTTATCAGGCATAGAGCACGTTTTGGGAGCATTCTGTTTGCACGGACACACGACATGGATCCACCAAAACTTGATTTTTGAAAAAGTAGGACACGAACACGTCAATTAAAATTCTGTTAAATTTTAAACTTATATATTATGTTTTTACTTTGTAATTATTAATAGAGGACACGACATATGCCATGTCGAACATTTGCGTGAGAAATTTCCCTAAAGTACCGCTTGAGGGCGTTAAAAGTTTATAGAATCTGTAAAAAAGTAGGACACAATATGTGGCTTATCGAATATATGTCATGGAGTGTCCGATAAGTGCTGGTGTCCGACACGACACGATACTTGTTGAACACGAACATCCCATCCTAGTAGAATTATCTATGCATCATCATGGGGGCAGTTAACGCAATGCTGTACATGGGTGCTAAACACTAAATTAATTAATACGTCATGGGACACATGTCAAGGAAAAGATATAAGGTTCTTTGTAAGCTAATTCATTAGAAATCTGCAACGAATCCGTATAGGTACATAGACACTTGTATTCCGATGTTACACGGCATTACTTTTAGCAGTATATTACACAGCCATATCAACACACATACATTGGCTAAATTCCCTCATGCACCAAAAGTCCTTTAATGATTGTCACTGTTTAACTGGTAAACTCTTTTTCCATATCCTTCTCTACCTACAACTCCATATTCATCTCTTTGCATACACAATTATTTTTGCTTTAGATTTGTGATATGTTTTTTTTATCATTGTTCTTGGAATATTTTTTGAGGCAATGTAGTTCTTGATATGCAAACATTGCTTTATGAAATTTATGTTAGAGAGAACCAAGTATTCTAAGTTAATTGTGTGGGTTATTATTTTCGAAGAACAATTCTACTTCTTTATATATCTAGAGTTTCTTATATTCACAAGCATTTTCATGAAGAAACTAAATTTCTATTTTGTTTTCAAAACAAAGAAAACTACTTAATGCAGCATAGACCACGTTGTTGGGAACAAGTATCTCAATGCAGTATATGTCTAATCCCTTAGCTCTGGGACACGGGTCAAGTCAAATCAAATATGGTTTTACAGTTGCATTCGATGGGTTCTTTGTTATGAGTCGATAGAACTCTAGAAAGAACTTTTATATGTACATAGGTACTCCTCTATGTTGTACAGTAACACAATATTACTATTAGAAATATATTACACTGCCATATAACATGCAAATACATTGGCCTTAATTTCTCTCATGCCTTGAAATTATAGGGTTGCTTTAATTATCTTTACTCACTTTAACAGGTAGAGTGCTCTGTATCCCTAGTTCTTTCCTCTCTTTGCATGTATGTATGAAGTTACTGATGGTATCTTTTTTTTTTATTTTATTTTTTTAAATTTTATTTTGCTTCCTTGTTGTGATGTGTGTTTTATAATTGTTCTTGAGTGAGTGCAATTGCAGATATGCAGACTATGCTTTGTGAAATTCTTGTTTGAGATCTCCAAGTAATCTTAATTGTTTGTGTAATCATTTTCAAAGAAAAACAGGATTTTACTTCTTCATTTATCTAGATTTTCTTAAATTCATAAACGTTTTCATAAATGAAAATTTCATTTATATTTTGTTTCCAATACTAGAAACTAATTAATGCACATAGAGCATGTGTCAGGGGAAACTAACACAATGTCATGCATGCATGCTTAAACCCTATACTAAGTAACACGTCGTGGGATACGCGTCAAGGAAACTGAAGTATGAATCTACCGGGGATACCTCCCAGGTGTTTCGTTAGCTGACTCATAATACTTCGCAAAAAGCTCCTTATACACAGTCAGTCTCCTGTATTCTGCAATTACAGAGTATTGCACGATTAACACACACATTGATTCTATATTCTCTTTCAAAATTCTCTTATGAATCCAAATTCTTGGGTTGCTTTAGTTATTGTCACTTTCTTTTACTGGTTAACAATTTTTTTATTTTTTGGAATTCTCTGTATCCCGAGTTCCACGGTTCCTTTTTTTGCATCTATGTTGAATTTTCTGAGCTGGGTCTTTTATTTTATTTATGCTTTATAGTTGTGATAGAAAAGAAAAGACAGGAACAACTTGGAGCAATATAACTTATGCATCCAGTGAACTTCAACTTTCATTTCTTGTGGTGGGGTGGGGGATGGGGATATATTACACATATTCATTTAGGTTTTTTCTAGGTTTGATGAAAATTATTGACTTTTTATGTTCTCTATTGATATATATATATATATTTTTTTTTTTGGTACAAAATGTGTAGTACCATAATTTCTTGTTTATATACTCAAGTACTTTGGCTTTGTATTTTCTTTGCGTACTACAGTGTGTGAAAAGTAGTGTAGGACTTATATTAGCACTTGTTGGTTGAGTTGAATTAAAATCAATATTAGGCAATACGAAGCATGATGGGTTTGTGTATAAAAGTGTGACCAAATTATAAAGCAACTTTAATGAGCTTAATTCTGTTGTCACAGTCTGGTCTTGAGTATTTCCCCTAAGTTTTTGGTTAAAATTTGAGGCTATGTGCTCATACAATATTTCCTGTAAATTTCTTGTCAAGCTCGTCCACTAACCGATTCCTGTATAAATAGTTTGGTGTACAAATGAGGTTTTTTATGCTAAGAAAACTTCTAAAGAGAAATATTATATTTCTATTTTTATTTTTTTGGGTATAATTTAAGCTTCATAATTCCGAGTTTCCCAACCTTATTTACCTTTATATTATCTGTGCCATCTGTAAGGACGCGACATTAAGTTATTTGGAGAAACTAGGGAGCATGCAATCCAACTCCAAGAGAGTGAATCCAGGAGAATCTAATGTTTCAAATTCCAGAGTACGTTCTGAACCACGGGGGAATGATACTGGATATAAACCCTTTCCCCCTGAAATGATGCAAGGAAATGCATCAGATTCATCATCTCTTGAGCAATCTGTTGATGGTCAATCACAGTCTGAGGACGGTATGAATGAGGAAGATGCTGCTGCTGCCAAACAAACATCAAGTACTCTACCTCTGCACCCAGGTACCTTTTCAGCGGACCACAAAGAAATCCCAGCGCATATTTCATCATGTAAATCCATGAATGATGTAACAAGAACAAGCATAGATGCTAAACTACTTTTTTTTTCTTTTCTTAAAATGCTATTGGAGTAATTGTGAAATTATTTCCTCTTTGTTTGTCCTCCCACTTTATTGTTGGGTTCAAAATGGAACACAGATAGAATCCTTATTAATAGAAATTTTTACATCAATTTATTGTGCAAAATTGTGATGAAGCATTTAATTTCTTTCTTATTTTCTTTCATTATGAGAAATTACTAATGATAATTTCCTGTCAAGATCAGATAGAAATCATGGAGTTGACGGTCAGAATCAGTTTGCATCAACTGTACAGCCAAGGATCGAAGGCCTTATGCAGCCCCCACAGCTTGAACTTGTTGGGCACTCAATTGTAAGAATGTTATTATCCAATATTGGTGAAGTTTGCGGTTTATAAATTGAAACACCCCCCCTCCCCCACTCCCTTTTTTTTGCGACTCTTTTTCAGGCATGTGCTTCAAATCCTTGCGATCCATATTATGGAGGAATTATGGCGGCTTATGGTCAACCTTGGGTATGTGTGCATGAATGTTAGCTCATATTTTTCGAATTCACTCCATGTTTCTTATTTTCCTTTTTTTTTTTTTTTTAAATTATGAAATTGTACCATCTATTTACTTGAATACTCAGAGGGTTCCATGGAATGTTAAACCAAGTCCATGCCAGTGAATACTTGAACTTAGGTTCTATGTTAACTCATTAGGACTCTTGTAGTAGTTTGAAGCTGTGTAAAGAATCATTTCTGGCTTTTTCAGTCATGTGCAATATTGCAGAAATTATTAAATGGACATTTTGATCGTGTTACGTTTTAGTTAGTAGCTTAATATTGTTGGAGGATTCCAAGAGGAGACTGGAATGACATTGATCAATTCTAGCAACGTGTATTACTTCCCCATCTTTTTCTTCATATTTAAATGCCTACCAGAAAAGTTAATCAACATAATACTCTCAGGATACTCTTAGAATCACGATAAACCTTCTCATATTGGTTTGTATTCAGTAGTTTTAGTTGGGACATTCTGAGAAGGGCTTGATATTATTTCAGTAGTTGAAATTGTGGTTAAACGGTAATCTGTGTTTTCCATTCATTTCTGTTACTTTAGATTGTTGAGCAAATATGCAGTATTTTCTTGTTTTAATCTGATTTTGAATTAGTCAGTTTCTATTGTTGTCATAAGTTGTTGGAGAATATTAAATCTACTTATTTTTTGACAATATTGAGAGAGATGTTTCTGCTTAATTTTCTCTGTTATTGAGGGAAACAATTTTATTTATTTTTTAATCTAATAATTGTTCTTTTGATCAGGTTCCACCTCACTTATTTGACATGCATCCTGCAAGGATGCCATTGCCCCTGGAGATGGAGCAGGAGCCTGTTTATGTCAATGCCAAGCAGTACAATGGGATCCTGCGAAGAAGGCAGATGCGTGCTAAAGCCGAGCTTGAAAAGAAATTGATAAAATTTCGAAAGGTTGGCTTACGAATGCTTTGTATGGAAAAGTTAGCCTCTGCAGGTTTTTGCCTATGAGGACTTATTTAGCTATGAAAAGTGGACTCATGCTCGGAACTTAAGCTTCATTTTTGTCAATTGACAGCCTTATCTTCACGAGTCCCGACACCAACATGCTTTGAGGAGGGCAAGAGGATCGGGTGGGCGCTTTACAAAAAAGTCTGACGCAGCTACTTCAAAGGGGGAAGATTCTGGTTCAACAGTCTCATCACAATCTATCAGTTCATCAGGTTCCAAAGCATTGCCCGTCAAATCTAGTGAAGCAAATGTGCCCAAGGCTCAGAATGCTCACAACAATGATGCCTGCAGTTTCAGAAATCAAAGTAACGAGCAGGAGCCAGCATATCAGTCGACAGGGGAAGGACGTACATCAGGCCAGCAGTGGGGAAACATCCCATCCAACCATGCATTTGCCATGAAGTAAACTGCATACTGCCTGTTTAAAGAAAGTAGTGTCTCCAACTTGAGGAAGGTTATAAATCCTGATTTCGCAGATCTTGGCTTTACCAAGCCGGTCGGCAATTCATTCTTGGCTGTTTCTTTTAGCTCGTGTTGAGGAGGGACAATAAATGGTCTCAGCTGGTTTCTAATGCCATTGTTGCTCTCCTCGTGTGCAAAATATGTCGTAGGATTAGAAGTTTGAGTAGGATGTCGAATGTTTTATGAGTAAAGCATCGTCTATGTTGCTAGAACTATGTAAAGTGGGTACTGTCATTGTCATGTTTCTTCTAGTTACATTTTCTGAAATTTCGAATTTGAAAATTTGGCTTTTGTGTGGATTATCCTAAGAAATGTTGATGTCTTCTACATATATATTTTGGACTGCCTAGGTCTGTGCTGCCCAATATGTTAGATGTAGATTTTTTGAGAATAAATTTTGTGAAAAATGTTTTCTTTTATTTTTTTATTTTTTTGTGATTAAGAATTGGGAAAGAGTACGAGTTTATGAACAAAATTATTTTATTGGAAGAATGTATAATAGAAAATGAGTTTGGGAAAAAATAAGTTTTAAAAATCTTTACCAAATAGGGGCTTTGCTCCTTGTCGGTGGTTGGTTTGTTCAGTCCTGTCGTAGAGCTGCGGCCACCCCCACAGGCCTTGCACAAAAAAAAAAATATGAATCCTTGCAAATCTCTATAAAAATAATTGTATTGACTTAGGCCATGTTGGACCAAAGTAATTTTCAGTACGCTATATGCCTAAATAAAATGGTCGTCTCAAGTCAAGAGTGGTTTGAAGCGACCCTTTTGAGATAACGTCTATTTGCATTTCTAGTTAGTCTTACACTTTCTAAGTTTTTATTTTTATTTGTGAGGTGCACTGCACCACCTCTGCTTGCTCGTTCGTCTCACTCTCCTTTAAACTGATAAATGATAAAGTGTCATATAACATTATATAATTCATCATGTAAATTTGTATATACACGTAGCAAGATTCCTCCTTTAAATGAGGTCGGAACTTGTAAAGCTTAAAAATTTGACTATTTTTGCTTATATTATTTATTCGTCACATAGCAAGAAAAAGACTTCTAGCAAAAAACTATCCAACTTTTTTTTCTTTAAATTTTTTTGAATTTTATTAGTTAATTTTTGAGGGGAAAAAAAGAATTAAAAGAAAAGAGAAGAAATTTTGTAAAGCCACCTTTACAGGGCAATAATGAGATATTTTTTATATAGAAAATTGGAAATATTTTTGAAAGGTTTATCAAAAGCCACAAGCAGTTTTTCCCCCTTGGTCTTTCAAATGCTTAATCTTCATCACTCAATTTCTCCTCCGGCAATTGGATCCTCTTCCTTTCATAGCAATAAGCAGCAGAAATCAATCTCTTTCTGCAGATTCAGAATATGGGAGAGTGATGAACTGAAGAAAAACAGACGAATTGGTGGCTTTAATTTTGTGAATGCAGTGGAGAAAGACTCGGAGTTCGAGGTTGATCCAGATAAGGCCCGTGAAGCTTTGAGAAAGCTTGATGAACAGATTCAGTCTCTTTCCAAAAAACAAGTCGATCCTCCCAAAATTAGAGGTCACTTTTTTCCCCTCTCTCTCTCCGTCCGTTTTGTGATTATATATTGTGGTTTGCAATTCGATATATATATTTTTAAAAGATGTAATTAAAATTAGTTTAAAGTAAAATTAGAATCAGAAATATATTTGTTTGTGGATTATTTTTAGATAGAAAATTTAATTTCTCAGTTGAAAGGAAAAGAAGAATTGAGAAGAGATGATATTAAATTACTGATTGATCCCATTCACAGACATTCTTAGCTGAGCCTTTAAAGAAAGATTTTTTTTACTAATAGAAAGAGATATATGCAATTATGGAGGAGAAAGGCAGAGTTCAACAAGGAAATTCCTCTATTTACGTCGAACATCTGTTAGGAATGTGATGAATACTATCCTATCCGAGAAATTATTGTGATACTTGAAGACTAACAATTTGTAAATCAGGGCTGGGCAAAGAAAACTCGAATAAGCGAACTATAGTGCTGGATTTCTCACTACAGTATCAAGCATCAGAACATATTGACTCATCTGAAACCACATAAGTTGTGTTCATAGGTTATCTTACAAATTATTTATCAGTAGAAACTGTTTGTACAATTTTTATCATTTCCTTTTACCCTTTCCTCTTTGCATTTGTGATTTTGATCAAAGCATTGAGGCACTTCACTTGTTGCCCTGATTTATAATAAGTGAAAGCTTAGGAAATCGTATCAATTATTTGAATCCTGTGAATGTTGAATGCCTGCATATTTCAATGCGAAATTGTGAGCCAGTTGGCCATCTTTGTGCAATGTTGTCTCGAGATGGAAAAGTAGCAGACAGTTTGTGCATGTTTGGTAGTGATTATATGTTGTGGGTCGTACGGAATGTGTGGGTCCTGCTACAGAAGTAGCCAAAAACTTGCATCTCTCGGCAGTAAGGAGGGTCTTACTATTGAGAGAAGACAAAACTTTTAGCCAATTTTGGGCAAAAAGACTACTTCTTTTGTAGAAAGAAGCAAAGCAAAGTAACACAAACCACAAATCTTGAGGATTTTGAGATTGTTCCTCAAGGAGTTGCAACTTAAATGTTATATATGCCAAATTTGAGATTATTCTTATAGAATACCCTAGATTCTAATCTGATACACTTGTTAATATGATTGCAGCTTCAAGCCTTGGTCGTCCAAATCGTGAAATGAAAGAAGAAACTACAGATTTCACAGGATCCTTTTTAGCCTACTTAGCTTTTGGTCTTCTTGTTTTTACTATATTCTATAATGTTATATTTCTTACTGTTATAAAACCATCAGTAGATGGACCAGAGCCTGTTCTAGAAACGAGAACCATGAATGAAGCCAAAGAACCAGAGTTGTCCGGTTTCTTAGGAGTTTTCTAACATTTGTAGATTTTTACAAGCATTTTCTCAACTCTATTATACAACTTGTTGCTGTCAATTTTCTTTAGTATTTTAAAAATGCATGCCAGAGTTACTCAATTCATGAATATATGTGGGCTATATTTATTTTGGGACTTTAATTTTCTATTGTCTTGATTTCTTTCAATTTATTTATGCTCGCACAGATTGTTCAATTGAGCCAATTCCAAGCCTACCTTAAGATAGGCTCACGAGCTGCAATAGACCACAGGGAAATGTGATGGGTCTGCTTTATTAAAATGTATGATTGAAAATGAAGTTTGATCATTTATAAATGAAATTATAAACTTAGCCAAACAGGTATATTGTTTCCAACCTTTAGCAAACTTTGCACGCTTGTTCATTTCTACGATTTGTTGAGTTGTTACATGACCTCTTGGATCACACATGACCTAATTTTCTTGGGGAAAATAGTCATAGTTCATTTTCCACCAATCCTTGATCCATATGCCCATCTCCAACAACTCACAAATATACTAAAGTTTTTTTGCTGCAGTTATTTATAATGTCTTTTTATGATATTATGCTATTAAATTTTCTAAAATCGAGTGAGCTAACCAACGGAGGGATTATCACTTGTGCTGGGTTGCATCAGATGCACATCTCTTTCTGTGCTCTTATTGGTTAATAACAACTAGAAACAGTGGATGGTGTGACGTCATTTTGGATATACCTAGTTAAGTGTTTTACTTGTTTATTAACCTCATTTTCTTATTCAGTTTTCTTGAGTTTGAATGCAACGTGCTCTTTACTAGAATTGAGTAGGCTTACACGTGTTTACTTGCACCTGCTGTAGGGAAGTGGGAACTTTTATGATTGATTGTTGTATATGTTATGCAAAGGCTGACGAAATAAAAGAATTCTACTTGCTGTTATCAACTCTATGGCATCAGTCTTTGCAGCCTTGGCAACGATAACCTTTTGTGTTCGGAATTGTGTGGGTCGAGAATGGGATTGAAGCCTTGAAGGTGGAGGTAGTAGTAAATTTACTTAAATTTAAGTTACATTTAAAAGGGAGTTTATAATAATTGATTATTTGCTTTGAAAATAAAGCAAGCATAAAGTACGTAGCGTGCACAAAATACTTAAGAGAGAAGCAGATATATTAGCACAGGAACCAGGTTTTACATTCTTCCTAGATTAATGAACAAAAGCAGTTATACAAAGGCATTGCCAGTTCTCAATTGCGACAAATGCGTGCAGTAGGCATAGTAACACAGATAGGTGCATACTTCTTTTTAGCATCTGGGGTTCCGGGTTTGGGCTTGTCTTCCATGGCAACTTTGGCAATGGAGCATGCAGCAGCAGCAGCCACTGCAAACATCAAGTCCCTTCAGGTGCTGTTGTTTCTCTCTTCCACCATTTTTCCATTCTGGGAATCCTTGGAGGCCTTAACCACCACCATGACACGGCAGGAGGTGGTGGCTGCTGCGGCTGAGGCACCCAAGAATGATGCAGTCATTGTCATGGAAGCCATTGTTTGAAGCCTAGATGATCAAAAAAAATTCAGTCTGTGTTGTGCACAAGAATGGGGCTAAGTTAGTTATGTTGGTTAAAAGTGTAATGTGCAACATCATACAAATTTAATCCGTGTTTCTTATCCCAAATAGAGATGTGTCCCAATAATTTGTTGATAGATCTTGGCATGAAAATTGGTGGTTCTAAGGCCTTGTTGTGGAGCCTTGAATTGTCCTTATTTTCAATGAATTGGGACTTCTATTTTTTTCCTTTTCTTTTATTTATTTATAGTGCAGACATAATAAATTTGATGCACCATTTATATTTACACTGCTAAGGATAATTTTTGTTTCATTAAAATTCACTTGAAGTTGTCTAAGTAAATTAGTGTTTTATGTGTGAAAATATGGCATAAATAAACTACCATATATAAAAAGTATGGATATGTGAGAAACATTCGATTTTTGATTTTATCTCTATAAATTTTGTTTTTGGATGCCCTCATTTAATATTCATTATTTCCCTTAATTTATGCATTAAGTTATTATTATATATTTTACTTCCAATAAGGTATTGTCATAATGATAGTCCATCTTTATATTCATTTCCTATTCATACATTAAATTATTATTCTAAAAATATATAATCCCACCAACTCCATTATTTAGAGAAAGCAAGCCAATCAGCGCGGGCAAGCCATAAAGGTCTATCGATCCCACATAGAGTCACTTCTTTAGCACTTGTTCAAAATGGAATAAGCTGTTCTTGTTCAAATCGAGTTTATTGTGTTTATGTCCCCCCGGTAAGCAGAATTCATTACAATCATAGACTATTCTTTTAGTCAACCATGAAATGAATTCACAATCCTTGTAGAAAGTCGTGGAGGCGGCAAACTCATGAGTCAGGCACAACGTAAGGATGACTACAACACCGGAATATTACAATTCCTATTTTCGCATGAACTTAATGTGAGCGGATGATTCCTCGCCTCTCCCTTTTTGGGGAATGGTTGTAATCACAAGCAAGCGATTGGATGAATTATTATTATTATTAAATAGTGAAATTTTAATAGCTTAATAACTTTACTCGTAATTTTGTGAAATATGAAGATTTGTATTTTGACGAGGATTTGTGATTGTCCTGAGATACTTACAGTTTATAAAATGAGCTTAATCGTGTTATTTACTTATTTATTTTCAATGGCAGGATGGGTACAATGCGGTTTTCAGATTGGAAATCAAGGTATTAAATTTATTTAAATTTTTATTTGAGTGAATTTATGTTTTTGATTTTCACAACTTTAATTTTCAATAAAACATTGTAACTTTTGTCCTTATTTTTTGCAAAGTCTCCGAATACTAAGAATCAATAGATTCGTAAGATCGGATTTTTAATAAGAATTTTTTTTCGTGATTTTATGTAGTGTGTTTGACTCGTGATTTTATTTTTTGAAATTATTGCTATTTGTTGATTTATTTATTTATTTTAAATTAGCCCCCTTGTTTGGCAGGAATTAAAATCAAAATTTTAATATATTTTGATAAAACATGTTATTGAAAAGTTGTGGATCCCATGAAATGTGGTTGAAATTAATCGTTGACAAGATTTTAATCAATGCCAAACAAGGGCTTAGACTATGTTTGAGCCCCGTTTTGGGTAAAAATAAGTTTTATAAGAGTGATTTTTGAAGAATATATAATGAAAAAGTAAGGAAAAATCTTAAATTTACGTATAAAATTATTTTATTGAAATAATATGTGATTGAAAATGAGTTTTTTCAGAATTTTGCTCAAACATGAACTCATTGTTTATGGGTGAGTTGGAATTTTTCATTTCTTTATTCTTTTTGTTCTTATTTATGTTATTTGTTTGATTTTTCATTTTTATTTTTTGGTAATTATTGTTATATATTGAATTTCTTCTTTTGAACAAGTTTATTGTTTATGGGTGAGATAGAAGAGAATTGGATTTAAATTTTGAATTTATTGACCTAAGTTATTTTTAGTCAATTCTCAAATGCGTGTTCGTTATAGAAATATTTTGGGATTTTAATCCTTCGAGGTGTAGATGTTTAAAAATTTGACTTCTACACGTGGTTTTAAGGTTTCAGGTATGATAAGATAACTTTTATTGACGATAATTTTGAACGACAAAATATAAAAGGAATAAAGTATAAATTCTATTATCGTATCATACAACGTGCAAAATATGTTTGAAAAACTGGTAACATAAGTGTAGGTTACTCGTGTCATTTTAGTAAATCAAAAAACTGTTTAAAATATGTGGTGCATCAAACACGAACAATGAAGGTAATATAATCATTGTTAGATATATCTTGAACGGTTGTGCTACACATGGAAAAAGACACTTTTACAGGGAAAATATTGCCGGGGCTGACACGGAAAAATGTGATTGGATGGGTGAAAAATATTTTTGGCCCAGCTACAAATGGAATTCTGCCAGTGTGAATCTTGCAAGATTTTGGCAATTTCCCCCTAGCAATGTAGTTATAGATTTTTTTACCAACAAATAATATGTCGAGATTTGATTGGATCAAAATCTCATTAACCAAATTAAAAAAAAAAATCTTCCACTTTCTTTTTGATACATCATCAATCCGTAAAAGATTATGTAAAGAATGATGTATAATGAGCATTTTTCTATTTTGAAAATGAGTAATGATATTTGTACATGCAGTCGTAGATAGATGGTATGGAAGAGAGAGGGAAAAAAAAGAAAAAAATATTATCTTATCATCGTCTTGTGTCATTCAACCTTTTTTAAATGAGTTATGTTGTATCAAGTTAGACTCGATTGAGTTAACACGAATAAAAAATTAAATAAATAAATAAATGAAAGACAGAGTCTCCTTAGAATTATAATTCCACTAGCTAACTACCCGGGATAGAATCCCAATCCCAAATCCTACTCAAACTTTCGGTTATTGCTCCTTCATCCCTTTTTGTTCGTCATCAATCCTCCATTGCGTCTCTTCATCTCAACTTGTTTTATGTATGGATTCGAGCCTAGCTCTTGGAATTGGAATAAATTTCGCAGAATCTTCAACCTGATTCATTGTGTACATTCGTCTTGTTTCTTATTTTTTGTATTTGTGTTTCAATAGAAGATTCTTAAACGTACATCGAGTTCGATGATTCTAGAATGCTTGGTTGATTGAAGACGATACAGAGATGAAGAACGTAGCCTCAAAATCATGTCGGAAATCAATGAAGATGAACTGCATGAGTTCAAGATTGGGTTCTTGTACAATTCTTGATTCATTCTTGATCGCCATGGAAGCGTTACACGACGAGATTTTTCTTTAATATCTACTTTCGAACTTCGATAAAGAAATTCTTTTGTGATCATGAATTCAGTAGGGTTTTTGATGCAGCAAAAACTAGGATTTAATGAATCTGATGTTTCAGATGTGTCACCATGCAAGCGTTTTGTACATTACAAGAAAATCTTGGGAAGAGGGGCATTCAAAGACGTCTATGGAGGTTTCGACCGGGTTAGTAATACGGAAATTGCGTGGTGTCAAATTTGTATTGACGATGAAAATACGATGAAGTCTTCGTCTAACGAAGAAAAATTGTGTTTCGAGGCTGTTTTATTGAGGTCATTGAATCACAAAAACATCATGAAGTGTTTCTCATATTGGGTGGATAAGAAGAACAATACAATTAATTTGATTACTGAATTGTTCAGTTCAGGGAGTTTAAGGTACTACAGACAAAGAAACGGCAATATTGATGTGCAAACAATCAAGAACTGGGGGAGACAGATTTTACAAGGGTTGCAGTATCTTCACAACCAAAACCCGCGTATTATTCATCGCGATTTGAAGGGCGATAACATCTTTATCGACACTACTACTGGAGAAGTAAAAATTGGAGATTTCGGTTTAGCAACTTTTATGCAAGAAGGCCCCCTTTGCACTGTTGTTGGAACACCAGAATACATGGCACCAGAATATTATGATGAGGAGTATAATGAGTTAGTTGATATCTATGCTTTTGGCATGTGTTTACTGGAATTGGCCACTTCTGAACATCCCTACAGTGAATGCACAAATCCAGCACAAATTTTCAAGAAAGTCACTGCTGGTATACAGCCTCTTGCTCTTGGTAAAGTTAAGGATCCTGAGGTGAAGGAGATTATAGAAAAATGCCTAGTTTCTGCATCCATTAGGCCATCAGCTGTAGACCTCTTGAGCGATCCATTCTTCTCGTCCAAAAATCCAATGGAAATCGAAATGGAACGCGATAATGAAGCACAATTAAACAACTCTTCCCTGATAAGCACTTCTGGTTCTGCTTTATCAGTTGAACAGGGAATGGTTCAATCACCCATGGCTTTCACAGTTGATTCAATAAGCAGCTTATTTTCAGTTGGAAAGCAGTTTCAATACACTGGATCGAAGAATAATCTTGAAAAGGTTTTAAGAGCATCCTCCTCCGTTTATGAATCTTCCACAAGTGAGGTGTCCATGAATTCAAAGGTTACCTTCGCCTCTTCCTCAGGAGAAGTATACGGTGATCCCGGCTTTTGTATATCTAGACTTACCCTGTCGGGAAAAACACAAGGAGAGTAGGCACTAGGTTTAGAATGGAGAGTTAGGTAACAAGAAATGTAGTAGGAATTTATTAGAGGTAAGAACTTATCCTTTTTTAATGTAAAGAAGTTTTCCTCTAGTAAGATTTATTGTAGTTTTCTACAGGTGCAATTATTGACATCAGACTATGCCATGGTTGTTACTATGCATGTGCGCTTGTATTCTCGTTTCTCAAGCCAATGGATTCAAATCTAGCTTATCGGTTTGCTATCAAGTTGTAAAGTTAACGAAGAAGATACAATCCTTTCTCTTCTAATTTCATTTGAAATTCATTATATAAAAGTCGCAGTGCTATATTATAGTATCAATTATACAGAGAATTTAAACAAGACAGAGATTTAACGTATTTCGTACATAGTATTAGACTAGACTGCCCACTACCCTGTAGGCTATAGTAATTCAGCATCATCTTATGAATGACTTTTGTATGAACTAATGGAGGGCTTAAAGAAGTTCTTCTCCTTCAAGCTTTCAACAGTTTCTTTGATGCTTTCTTCTAGAGGTGTGAATTCCAAACCCAAGTTTGTTGCTCTTTCTTTAGAGACATTGTACATTGCTAGATATGACTTCTCATCTGCACACCTGTGAAGTCAGTTTATCTTGTACGATATTAGCTAGAGTTAAGATGTATTGTTAACTGAAAGACATGTATAACTAATCTTAGTAGCGACATGATATCCATTTAAGAAAAGGAAAATCTCACGAGGAGACAATACTCTCCGCAAATCTTGCAGCAGTCAAGGTGTTAAACTATCTCATCTAAAAGTTTAAGTTGTTAGATGAAGGGAAATATTTTATTGTCTAATGTTCTCTTGAACACGACCCCTTATTTGCATGGCATTTATACCATGTTGAACGACCCTATTTAAAAGCCTAAGCGGTTGAATAGGGGACACATTTTTTACTTAAACGTAGTCTTCAACCAGAGGTCTTGTGCTCATTTTGAACTATCCAAATGTTGGCTTTCACTAAGTTGTCCAAATTCTCGTGTATCAGGAAGTCAGAGCCACAGGCTACTTCCTTGAATTGAAAGTAAGTCCTACCGGCAGTAACTTGGCTCATTTCTTGCTCCTAAATGAAGGATTGGTAAATGTTGTGGTTAACAATAATGTAGTATATGGTCAAGTTTGTAAGCTCAAACGCAACCTCTAGCATTTTCTTAGACACAAGTTTGAAATACAAGTCTAAACTGGTGACTCTAAATTTTTAACTTAGTGTGAGATTTTGCTCATGAAACATTTAATCCCGCTCATAATCAGAAATTGGATTCGACAGAACCAGAGATAATGTCTTATTCCCAATTAAGTTAGGGTCGACACATGAATTTATTTCTCGTTACACATAAAAGACTTACTTTTTCGGAAGTCTAAGATCCTGACTCGTGAATATCTTCACAATATCAGAATAGTGTGCAACTTTCTCAACAACACATTATCTATCTTCTATTAGCCAAAGGATTCTCAAACACCAGAACATGTGCATTAGCAATATCCTTAACATGAACCCATCCGAAGGCAGAATTTAGCTATATTTCTCCACCTGCATAGGAATTTTGTACAGAAAATGAGAAATGGAAAATTTCCAGGAAATTAGAACATAGAAGCTATAGTGTAGAAGAACAAAGAATCCTACTAACAAATGAAATGTACCAGTTAGTAAGCCCAAGATTTTAGTAGGGTCTGCAACAAAGGACCAATGACCATTGCTGGTTTTATCACAATTATATCAATACCCTTCTCCTTTACAACTTTCCAGGCCGCATCTTCAGCTAACGTCGATATACCAGAGCTGGTGAAGAAACGTCCAAAATCACTTTCACAGCTATACTAAACCTCTATATATAATGCTACAAATGCGTTTGCAGAGAAATTTAGAATGTGACTGAAGTGTGATAAGCCCTCCATGAGAGCCTTCACCTTCAAACTTAAAAAATTCTAGAAATGTATTAGTTTACCTATTCTTCATTGTAGTTTAGCCATTCAATCATGCTACATGTACATAATCATTTACACAATCTTTTACACCCCCTCACGTGGAGGGGAGTCCCACAGACAATAAAATATTCACGCATTCTATTCATGTCTCAGAGGTGTACAAGCAGCATTATTCTTAGCCATTTCCCTTATTAAAGAAACCATAATTGCATGTTCAAAGTATGGTAGTCTTTCTCAAACGTATTAACCACCTTTGTGATAATCTTTTTACAACTGTAGTTATTGATTTAACTGTTGGAGACAAATCAACCACCTTTTTTTCAAAGCTCACAAATTGGAACGTCTTATCCATTGAAGATTGAAGCCATGTTGGCCACATCGACACAAGAAATACATTTGCTCAAAAGCTAGGAAGCTCACACTTTAGTATGTGCGGGCTGTCTATAAATTCATAGATGCGACGTAAGCATGTTAGACCTTGAAGACAGAAACAAGACTCGTTTTAAAATTCACGAAATGTTGTGCATATCTTCCTACAAAAAGGATTTTAGCCCTTTTTCATGGGATAAGAGATTCTTTTTCAATTTACTGAAATTCTACAAGAATTTTATTACGAATATAATAATTAAGGAACACGTTGTTAGCCCTTGTTTGACACCTATTCATGCTAAGTTTATAATGGATCAGATCACTGCCTATTCACATATTTCATGAGATCCACAAGTACTATCCATATATTTTACGATATATTTCTATCGATTTATCGTTTAAATCGATTATAAATTAACTCCTAAATATGCTTAGTTTTGATAATTTTTGAGTGATTTCAATTTTGAGAACTAGGAAAGATTTATATGGACATCAAGTTAACTTATGGTCACATCTCCTTTGATTGAATTAATTACAAACAAGGACCTAGATGATCCATGGTTCCATAGCTACAATTGCACATGAGAGAGATACTTTCATATCAATTATACTTTTTGATAAAATAATTTAATTTTTTATTATAGTATCATTTAATTATTATATTCACCACTAATTTTATTTTAAGAAGGAACAAAAGAATTATTATAAGTGAAAGAAAAGTAAGCAAGATAGCATAACGTTGATTGTGACAAGACAAGAATAGAGCAAAAGGTTACAAAATAAATGTCAATGTAGGCTACGAACTACATAGACTTGAGTATCCCTCTTATATGGACCATCTTTTTTCTCCAGCCTCATAATAGTTTCTCGAGGGAACAAACTGTTATATTTTCAACTCAAGCGTGCGTTCGTAAGAAGCAAATTCAAGAGTTGATGGTAGTTGATTGAGTCAAGAGGCCAACATTTTAAAGAAATGATTATGAAAATTAATATATCTATTTCAAAAAAAAAAAAAACACTTAATTAAACTATCAATAGGTGGGAGAGCGAGTTATCTAGGGGTGACAAAAGGGCATGGTAGCTCGTCGGCTCGACTCGTTAAAATTCGGTCCATGGACAGCCCAGATTCGTTTCGGGACGAGCCTGAGTCGAGCTCGCGAACGACTCGTGGGAAAGTTCACGAGCCCACGAACCAAGCTCGTGGGCCGAGCCGAGCTCGAGCTCATGGATAGGCTAAGCCATTGCCACCACTAGAGTTATCCTACACTATCTTAAAAGAGAGAATCCACTAGTTACTCTTCATTATAGTGGCGGAGTGTTCACATTGAGCCCCTTTTTAACTGGTTCTATACTATTCATCCAAAATATCTTCTTGTAAGACCAATTAACGTGGCCCAAGTAATATTATTAATAAATTAATTAAAGTGATTTGTTATTGTTAAAATCTTATTTGCCCATTGAAAAGTGACCGTTTATAACTGTCTACTTTGATGGAAAGTTGGTAATTTTTATGGCTCATGAAACTGCCTCTCTCTGTCTATAAAATATGAATGAAACTCTTCAAATTAGTTAGTTCAATTACTGAATTACATAGAGGAAAAGAGAGAGAACGATTTTTTGATTTTACTAGTTTCTCTTTTGCAGGTTTAAATCTTTCAATTAATGTTATGGATCAAGGTATATTTCCTCATCAGTTAAATCTATATGTAAAAATGATCTTGTTGTTAGGGTTAATAAATTGCTTACATATGGTATTAAAGCCAAATTAGGGAATTCTTAATTTTTCTTTAAATATTATTTTTATTTCATTTATTGATCCTTCATAACTTTTATCGATTTATGAATCAAGGTCTGAAATTAGAATACAATTAAGGTTCCTCCTCTCTTGAAATTAATGATATCAATCGTTGTTAATATTAAGTTCTGGGTTCTTTATTTTCTTCGTAATTACTGTAAGGGTCTGTTTGATAGTACCCAAATCCCATGGGACTAGGAATTGATTTTCCATTTTTCACATTTTTGCTTGTTTGATAGACAAAATTGTCTTGGTA